>JBAGKK010016286.1:0-11735 GCA_037177015.1 Euceroptres primus
AGGACCCAATATGGACAGAGACACAATATAGTCATAAGACCCAAAACTGATATACGACCCAATATGGGTATATAGTCCAAAACTGACATTGAGCCCAATATGAATATAGGACCCAATATAATAAGATCTAATATGGACATAGGAGCCAAAACTGGCATTGGACCCTATATGGACATTAGATACAATATGGACATAAGATCCGAAACTGGCGTAGGGCCCAATATGGACATTGCACCCAATATGGATATAGGACCTAATATGGACTTAAGACCCAAAACTAGCATTGGGCCCTATATGAACACAGGGACCAATATGAACATAGGACCCAAGATGGACATAGGGCTCAATATGGACATAGGATCTACAACCGACATAGTACCCAATATAGACATTGGACACAATATGAGCATAAGACCTAAAACTGGCATAGGATCCAATGGACATATTACCCAAAACTGGCATAGGACTCAAAACGGACATGACCCAATATGGACCCAGGACACAATATGGACATAGAATCTAAAACTAGCATAGGATCAAATATGGACATAGGGCCCAAAACTGGCGTAGAACCCAATATGGGCAGCGCACGCAAAACTGACATTGGACACAATGTGGACATAAGACCCAAAACTGGCATGGGATATAGGACTCAAAACTGGCAATGGACATAGGACTCAAAACTGGCATATGACCCAATATGGACATAAGATCCAAAACTGGCATAGGACCCAACACCGTGTATTTTAAATACAACTTCAGTTGAATTTAATTTACAGAAGTATAATTAATTGAAGATTTAAAATTCCTAACCTAAAAGTACTACACGCGTAATAAAATTCTTGTATTTAGAGACATTTTTGGAAGTAGTTGACCCCTATAAGTCACTATTTTATTATAAACAACAGATGAATAGAGAAATTATGGACAATCATTTTGATTTATAATATTTTTGCAAGAATTAAGAAATAAAAAGGCTTTATGGATTGGCGCAATCTATAATACCGACCCGCTGGCTGGCGAGTTGTATATTAAAAAGATACACATGTATGTTAAATTTCAATAGTCGTACTGCAATAGCTGCTTCACATACTGGTGTCTTAAATCTACTACAGATTTTTCTAACAGTGTGATATATAAAGAGAAAAAAGAGATGTTTCAAAAAAAATAAAAATATTGTTTTGACAAAAAATTGAGTCTGTTCAAAAAGGGCACAGCCGATTTTTTTCAGTTTAAGCTTAAAATACTTGAAAGTCATCCCAAAACATAATCAGAAGCAAACCGGGTTCAGATTAGGTGTGTATACACTCATCTCTCGTACGCTGGCCGCTTATTCACTGGCTGGCTTCACGGTTGTTCACGCTTGACTGCTTCTGTCTCCCCCTCCCCTGAGCGTTCCTTGACGGCCTACACTGAAGGTCATCGCTCGAACAGTCAGGGCCGCTTAGAAGTTGTTTACATCGCGACACTCTGGGCATATACTTTTGTACGTTCAGAGACTATATATGCGGTCCTGAGTGTTGGCATAAGAGTGCTCGCTCGTCGCTTTAAATCCTGTTCAAACTGGATTTTAATAGCACCCACTTATTGGCTGTTTACCCCCGAGGCCGGCCAGTGTACGAGAGATGAGTGTATATAAAAATATCAATAAGAATATCATGTAATATCAAATATCATGTAAAATATTTAATAATATATTTAACTAAAAAAGTTTAAAACGGATATAAAGCTCAATATCAATCATGGGGGTGAACCTCTCAATGGAACTTCCGGTAACACCAAATTTTTCCAGGCGATATAATGATAGACGACACCGCCAATGAGATCTGAATATGTTTCGCGCCCGAACGCGTCACTTCCGCCTTATTTTTTTTCATACTCATCAAAAAATGTCTGTCAGTCAGATTGCTCTATGGTGAAATTTAGTTTGTGAACAGTTTTAGTACTTTGTGTTTAAAAGTGGTTATGCAAAGTCGATAAATATTCTTTAGTGACTTGAACTTTTATTATCATTCGTTCAAAAGCTTTTTCGTTGTATAATTAATTCATAATTCAGGACGCTAATTGTCCGATATATGTTTCCGAATTCGTTCCATTATTTTCACCCCCATGATATCAATATAGCACCTAAAGTTACGAAACCCTTCCTTATAGGCGCTTGTCGCCTATTATAACTAATTTGTTGTTTTTTTTTAACTTCAAAAACTCAGTTTTTCCAATTACAATTTTTCAAATTGAAAAGTTTAAATAGGCGGCAGAGGCATTAATTTTAAGACTTACTGGAACATAACTGGGTCCATCGGGTTGATTGGCACAGCTCAAATTTTCCGATCCCACTGCGCCTCTGATGATGAAAGAAACTGATAGTAAATTATAGCACAAAGCCAGGAAGACAATTGGCCTTTCAGGGTACCGAAATCGAGACGGATCCACCCAAAATGTGAGAAGAGTAAAAAGCGTCGAAAGGAAACAAAGCCATGCCCATCCAATCATCCAGCGTTCGGCGAATCTTTTGTCTTCTTCCCTGTAATAAGCGTCTGCACCACACCTTGGTACGCACGATATCTATGAAAAAAAAGCAAAATTAGAAGTTGATTCACTGCTAGAAATTGAATTTCTTCAGTCAAAATAGTTTCAATAGAATAAAAATTCAGATGCTGCAGATTTAAAGTGTAAAATCCAATGTTCACTAACAATGTTGATATCTGGGGTCTGTATAAAGTGCGGCGGGCACTGATGATGGTGATTGGTTGCAGTAGGTAGCTGTACAGGTTGCAGTGATTGAACAGGCCATTGCTGCTGAATTGCTGGTGAAACCGCCGGCGATAGGGTTTCCGATAGAGTTGCTTCTTCCGGCGGTGGTTGCACGCACAGTGTGTTCCCTGAAACAAAAGAATTTGCTTCTATCACGATCGTTCAACGTGGGTCTCCTGGAATTAAATCAAAGACAAGCGAATTTTTCAAATTCTTTAAGGATGCCGCCACTCACCGCTGTCAGGGAATCGATCACAGTCGAGCATATTTGGCCAGGGCAGGGTGAAACTTGTCAAGGCCGGTTCGCAAGCTCGCCTCACTGATAAGCACAGGGGTTTGCAAGCTGGAATTGCCACATTTTCCGAACATACTGGAGCGAAAACAGCGCAGAGAAAAATCCTCAGATGACGTGAACAGTTGTAGTGAACCAGAGGCATCAACGCTGTCAGCTGAAACAAAACGATTCCACATTAAAATCTTCAAAATAGTTTCTGTTGAAATGATTGCTAAACCAATTGTGAAATCTTTTGCACTAATGATCCTTCATTATTTTCGCATTCAGACGCTGAAGCAGGCTGATGATTTCGATGTTTTGAAATTCAGATCTGGTGTATAAGGCTCAGAGAGATCTGAAAGAACGGCGAAGAAGGCGTCGGAGGTGGAAAAGGGAAGAAAAAGAAAAGAGGCTTGAGATATAACGAGCGGCGTGCATCGCGGGTAATTATCCCGCCCATTCTTCCCGCCTCTCTCGACTGACCCGTGCTTTCGGTGGGCCTTAGATTCGCCCATTACGTCCCGTTCGCGTTTCTTCGCCCCTGCTGGACCCATTCGCCCAAATTATAGTTCCCATGAAATTACGTGGTAACCCTGATGGTGCGGGTAACACTGTGCCCCCTAGCATCGTCTCTTGCTTCTTACACGTGCACGCATGTATTTTCAAGTTGAGAGTGTAAGTGAGACGTACACATTCTCAAGTACGTGCCCTGTAGGCAGCAGGTTACCTCGCGAACCTGTCCGGAATCGTGGAGCCCGCAAAAGGGCAAATCCTGGCAATAGGTACATCTCTTGGAAGATGTATACATATTTAGTTGTTATCCATGATGAAGAAGAAAAATTCGCAAAATCTTGATGAGTTTAAGATAAATCTACTGGATTTCAGAAACCCAGATGTAGAGAACGAAATGTGTCATAGAAAATAGAGCCGAGTGAAGAAAGGTCGGCAAAGAGCAATGGAGCAACAAGCAGAATCCAGAAGAATAAGGAGATGAGGAACAAGAAAGGGTTACAATAAGAAGAACAAGGAGGCCGCCGAGAAGGCAAGAAGCCGTAGAGCAGAAGACGGACGTCTTGTTGTCTCCAAGCTTGGTTGTCTGTCAGCTGCTTTAAAATGCCGTTCTGCAGGCTTCTTCCACAACTCGCTCTCTCTTTCCCTCTTCCGGCCTCGCTTTCTGCGGCTCTTTTTCTCCGTTGCGGTCCGGCAAAGCCCGTGACGGAAAAAACGCGAAATAACGAACGGAAGGGCCGCGATCTCGAGCGAACCGGTCTCCTCTCTTTCTCTCGATTTAAAATAAGTCTCCCTTCGATCGAACCTCTTGCCTTCTTCCTCGCTGTTGGTAGCACTCATACGCACACCTTGAAATCGACTCTGATCCTGCGTCGATGTTCGAGCCATCACTCAGCCCCACGTCCATGTCCATCTTTTTCCAAACTCTTCGGCCTCTGCGTTACAGACAACGTCCTTGCAATTTCTTTAGTTTTTTTCTCCTCAACTTTGGCTCCACCGTGGGATTCGAGATTCGACAATTTTATAACTCACTCTGAAAATGCTTCACATACGATATGATCATTATATTTCTTCCATATTGGATGGTAAGGATGGAAACTTTAAAAAAAAGATATGATCATTGTCTAAATGCAAATAACCTTCAGTGATAATAACCTATACATCACACGCTTTTTGGCGAAAGAAAGGGTTGTGTGAAATGAGAAAAAGGAAGAGAGATTGGTGGGACGAAGACTCGTAGAGATTATGGACACAGATACTCTGTAATTTCAAGCCTTCCGGGAAGAGTGGACGGGACTTTATAATTGACAGCAACGTCTGTGTCTTCTCTTCGCGTAAGATGGAGGTGGATGATGATCGTGAAGGTACAAAGTTAGAAGTTGCTTTGCGTGGCGAACCCTAAAGGATAGCCAGCAGTCTGTAATTGACGTTCGCAACCGAGTCTTTAGGTTTAGGCCGGATGTGGTGGAACGTTAAGGACAGCAATTACGTTTCTGGAAGATGTAATAAAGGCGCGATATATCTTCCCTCGTTCCTCAACTTTGGTCTCGATTTCAGCTGCTTGTGGCACTTGGATTTTCGCCCACATTCGCAGACCCAAGCACCCAAGTTTGCGGATTCAATATTTGCCAAATCTTCAACAAAATTCAATAGTAAATTCATCTTCAGTATTTATTTTCACTATTTGCTGTCAGTCCTGATCCTGTTACATTTTCAAATACGAGGATTGTTCTTCTCAAATATGATGAATTCGTTCATTCTCATTCATTATTTCAAGCAGTTCCACATTCATTCCACACGAGGAAGATGATGTAACTCGAGTTGTTGATTATGATAAATTAGCAAAACAGGTAAATGTCCGCAGCGATGGTGCTGCCTGCGTCAGGCTAATGACGGTCCTCGGTCAAGTGTATATAGAAGCGGTATACACAGCAGTATGTACCTTGAACCTACACGCCGACAAACGCTGTCGTAGTCATCGTCCGGTAATCCTTTGCGCGTGGAGAGCACCGAACGGAAAGAGCACAAGGCTTTGAAAGTCGAGGCAAAACGATAGCGGCTTCTTTGACGTCGATACGCCAGCCGGTCATTCCATTATTTGAGAGCTTGTAATACACCGTCTCGAAATTAACGCGCAAACCGTCTGCATAAAAAGATGAATGGGTTTTTGCAAAAAAGGCAATGAACTTACATTTCTCACCATCAAATAGTTACAACTTGAAATTAGCTGTGGAAACTCAAACTCTTCAAGATATGGTTCGGAAAACCAAATCAAAGACGATGCTTCGATTAACTTTACAAGACCAGCATGTCTTTTTACGCAGAGAAAATTATTTTTTTCAATCTGTACATGTTTTTCCGCATGTAAATTTTTGAAAAATGACACTTTTGAAAAATTTACTTTTTGAATTTTTACAGCTAAATAAATCAACTTTTCAATGAATTTCTTTTCGAAAAACGTTTCTTAGGACGCAGTAATGCCTGTAAATTTTATCAGAATTTTTGGAACTAAAATTGGTTAGAACTATTACAAAAAATATGAATTCGAATGTAGCAAATTTTCTACTTATGGGGCTATAGGGTTAAGGAGGGGGAGGATTGACAACAATTAGAAGTCGATCCAGGTGTCATCTTTTCAATTTAGAGAATCACGGAGAAAAATGGACATTAAAAGTAGCACTGAATATAAGTAGTCTGGGAGTGAACGTTATTAGTTTGGGAATATATAATTTTAGTGAATTTATTTCCAAGATGGATGTTTGAGGTTGAGTCCGAAACTATTTCTACATTAAACTTTCGTAACACTAAATTACTACTGTGTTCGTTCTACTAATTCTAAGACAGGCTACTAATTGTTTCCAAAATTATCATCGTGAAAAAGAATTCCTAAACTAATAGCATTGATTCCTAATTTTCTAATCTCATTTTCCTCCGCGATCTAATAATTGGAACATCAAAGATCGCTCGGAATTTGGAACTAGGAATAACGACTGATAAATTAACACGCAAACCGTCTGCATAAAAAGATGAATGGGTTTTTTGCAAAAAAGGCAATGAACTTCCATTTTATCTCATCGCCATTAAATAGCTACAAAAGGATATTAGCTATGGAAACTTTAAGATATGATTCGGAAGACCAAATCAAAGACGATTCTTTTATTACAGAGAGAAAGAGGATTTACAACAATTAGAAGTCGTTTAAGGTGTCATTATTATAAATCAGAGGACCACGGAGAAAAATGGAGATTCGAAAAATAGCTCTGAATACCAGTAGTTTGGAAGTGAACCCTATTAGTTTAGGAATGAATAATTTTAGTGAATTTATTTCCAAGATGAATGTTTGAGGTTGAGTCCCAAACTATTTCTACATTAAATCTTTGTTACACTAAATTTCTACTGTGTTCGTTGTACTAATTTTAAGACAGTCTACTAATTGTTGCCAAAACTCTCATTGTGGAAATGAATTCCGGAACTAATATTCATTCCTAGATTTCGGATGTAATTTTTCTCCGTGATTTATTAATTGGAACATTAAAGATCGCTCGGAATTCTGAAGTAGTGATTAAAGATTGGCATGGTGTTTTGGATTCTAAAACATGAATAATCGGTTAATGATTGCATTTTCGACATGCGACTATGCAGTTTTGTTTTCTTTTGCAGATTTCCTATTTCCCGGAGTGGAAAGAGCGTAAAGATCGATTCTCTGATCGCGGACGTCCCCCCTCTTTGAGAGAATCGAGCAGGTATCTGTTACGATCTTCAAGTTGCGTTGAATCTCTCGCGGCTGAAGGAGCACCGAAGAGTGGTGCCCGGGGTTTAGAGGAAAGGAGAAGGTGAATGTAAGAGGAAAGGACGGAGAGAGAAGAAGGCCGAGTGAGCCGACAAAGAGACGGCTTTCTTACTCCATTCCGAGAGCCAGGACGAAGACCTGAAGACCGGATCGTGAATGCCAGGCTATTCAGGCTCCTGCTTCCAAAGGGAAAGAAATCTACCGTGAAACGCTCAGGTTATTTTGATTCGACCGCGACGGACTTTCTTACCAAAAATTCTTCTCGACCATCACTCAAAAAAATTGAATTCGAATTCTCCGGAATGGTTCCAACATGTCCCGGAGGCAAAAAGAATGGTCTCTTTGGTCAAATTTCTTGATTCTAACACATTCCGACTTTCAGATTCAACTGGAAATTAATTACATTAAGGAAGTCAAATTGTGAAATGGAGAATCCATTTTGTAGAACTAAGATCTTTGAAGGAAAAACTGGTGCTAAGAGATAACGAATGTGACGCAACTGAAGTATCTATGAGAAATAACCTAAAGCATTTCTTCGTAATAAAAAAAAAGGAGCACGGCATGCATATCGAACCGTGGCTCTCCTGCGAGCACCACGCAACGTTATTCGTTTCATTCCTTTACAAGAATGTCGGCGCCATGTCTTCTCCCTGGTGAACTGGCCAGATTACCGTTTATAGTGCGTGGAATACACATTTACACAGGGTATCTGATAGATAATGCTGGACATAAAAGTATAAAACCGCAACCAACTGCGGATGTATTTAATTATTTCTAGATGTCTGAGAGTCAGAACTTGAAAGGAATATGAAAAAAGATAGTCTATGAATTAAGTATAAAGTACGATGAATAGTGATGAAATTTTCTAAAACTAGAGTGACGTCAAAAAACTAACTCTTACGTCAATTACAGTTTGAATTATTTTACTATCCTCATCTTCCACTAGTAAAAACTTTTAATTGACAATAACTAAAACATTTTGTTTTGTGAATTCGCTCCTTAGTTTGCACGTATATGTAATACTCTCAGTTCAAAGGAAACCGCTTGAAATAATTTGCGATGTTGGCTGTACGGCTTTATCGACATCTTTCATGCTTAGATTGCTGTCTTTATATATTCATGTCTCGACTTTCGCTCATATAATAATTTCCGCCTCACAGTTTTCCTGAATTTCAAATTAATTCTTGTAAAACAATAATTTACGTCAATTAATTATAAACTTATTTCCGAAATCACGCAAATGGATCAATCCATATCACAATCGAAACCTAACTTCTTCTCTGCACGGGAATCCATTAGCTTCTAATCGGGAAAGATAAAATACTACTTTGTTAGTAGGAAAGGAGTGCGGGTACATTTTTTTCTGTTCAAAGTGATAACCAAAATCCATTGCTATAATTTGCGAAATGATGAGATTCCATTAAAAGCGAGTCTTGTCGGAATAGCGCACATACGCAAGCAAACGTACGTATGTGCAGCTCGACAAGAAAATCGCATTAAGACGATCAGACCGATGCTTGCGTTTGATGATCGCCGGCGAAGATAAGTCCCTCATGAATCTCCACAGAGTCCAGAGACCTTATATTAAAGTTTAAAGCAATCTACCCCGTTCGGAGGATCATTCGGGGTTAATTAATTAACGTTTAGTTAATTTGTGCGCAAATTAGCTCTTCGGAATTGCGGTCCCGAAATCAATCGGGTTCAAAAAAGGAGAATGACCTTTTAATACGAATCTGATGTTATGCACAAGAGAGCCCCAAATTCTTTTATCAAAACCAATTGTGATAACAACATTGCAAGTATGCGATAATTAGCTAACTTTTTTGTTCGTGAAATTAGAAAAAGCCAATTGTTTTTTATAGACCAATTACCGAAAGTTTTTTTTAGTTTGATGCTTTCGGATTTGCAATTTGGTCCGGGCAAGTATAGACGAGAACTGAAAGCGAAGAATGTGCGTAAACCCGTGACAAAAGGATGAAATCACGACGCGGTTGAGTGGAAAAGTGTGCGAGTGTACGAATAAGGCTCATGGCGCGAGAGTAGTGGTATTTATAGCCAAGGGTTCACTCTCGCTCGCGCTCAGTATTATTATCGTAATAACATTAAGGCGGCTGCTTTTGAAGCTCCTCGAGGCCAGGACAAGCCAAGAACACTGGCACGAAGTTGTACAGTATACTGCTCTGCGCGTAGGTATGTAGGCCGCTTAAACTTTAAAGCGTTCAGACATCTAGCATTTTTTCCTTTCTTAAACGTTTTGCACATGTTGCACTTTATTACCCAGTATATCGGAATCTGTGTCGAAATGCGGAAAATTGATATCTGCAAGATGACAATTAAAGGCAATTGGTGATCACCTCTGCTGATCACAGATTGTCCAAATTTTAGTTGGTACTACGTAGTCGTTAAAAATGTCTTTGAAGTATATACGAGAATAGCACTTTAGATTCTAAACTTTGAGCGAGCTTTTGAGGATGAGTTATACGTGGCACGGGTTTTTTTTATGTCAGACAGCTGAAGCTTTGGAGTCATCACCTCGAGATCAAAGATCTCTTTCCGAACAAAGTGCCACAGAGTTGAAACCGTTTAGACTTTAGACGAAGGGCATCTATTTCCCAAACACTTACAGCTTTCAAGAGCAGTGCGTGTGGTCAAAGAAGTACCAAAACCAAAACCTGCACTGAGAGACTTTCTATTTGAATAAATGATAAAAACGAATGAAAGTTTAGTATACTTGTGTAACAAAACACGGAAAAATGAGGAACTATTTGAGTTATTCATATTAAAGTACGGAAGTTTAACATTTTCATAATAGTCTTTAATAAGTTTCAGTAGAAAAATTAGTATTTTGAATACCAAATGTTATGAATCTGTATTTGAAAGTTTAATCGTACTAAAAAGTGGTATGGTGCTTACTAGGTTGTCTAAAAACAATTTCAATAAGAAAGAAAATCTGTAAGAATATCATAATCTGTAAAACTTATTCGAGAAATTTACAATATGAATATGAACATGCCAGGAATCTGCGACCCATTGTAGAAATCAAAACTTTAAGTCTTGATTTTTCGTATAGTGCTGTTTCATTATGTTCCCGAGTATGTCCGAGCAATCTCGATTTTTACCAAACGCGAATTTTCCCAAATTTTTTAGTGAATTATAAGAACTTTTAGGAAAATTTCCCCAAGTCTTGGGGAAAATGATTTTCCCCAACGAAAATGTGGATTTTTCCCCACTAAAATGTGGGGAAAATTCCCGAAATTTTTTACAGTGTACAATAATACATGTACTTTTAAAGTTCAGTTACCATCGACATGAACTATAATAACGTAACTGATTGATGGTTTAAAAAGCTCGACAAACTGTTATTTAATTTTAAAATGTGTCGTCTGTGACTATTTCATGTTTTCATTTGTTCTTAAAATATATACACTCCCGCGAGAAAGTTTGGGTACATTGATATTCTTAAAAATTTTCAAACGAATTTGATATCTTAAATACAACTTCGTAACATTTTTTAACGATATTTCCCTGAAACTTATTTAAATCTGCGTCGAATGACCCCTATTTGAATTATTTTCGATCACTCTATAAGAAAATATCTTGGTAATTTAAGAAATTGGCAAAAAACCTTGATTTTGATAGATATAAAAATCAAGGTTTTTTGCCAATTTCTTAAATTACCAATATCTTCAAAATTATTTTACATTTTTTAAGTTTCTAGAGCTCACTTGAAAAGGGAAATCCTCCACTTTCTAATGAAATTATCTATAGATATGTTGGTGCACTTGTATAGATTTGGCAAAGAGTTAAACGTGACAAAAAATAACCTGAAAATTTTGAAGAATGGTTACTGTCGTAATTTGTAATAAACGGTAATAAAATTTTATAACTGGAGATTCTATAATTTTTCCAGAATTTATTATCAAATCACGTAAGCTTTGATTTTTAAAAATAATTTTGGATAATGAAACAGTCCTTCAAAATTTTCAGATTATTCTTTATCAGGTTAAACCCTTTGCCAAATCTATTAAAGTGCACCAACAAATCTATAGATGATTTCAATACAAAGAGCCCTAGAAACTTAAAAAATGTGAAATAATTTTGGAGATATTGGTAATTTAAGAAATTGGCAAAAAAACTTTGTTTTTTATAGATATTTTCTTACAGAGTGATCGAAATCAATTCAAATAGGAGTCATTCGACGCAGATTTAAATACGTTTTAAGGAAATTACATTTTTCAATAACTTCCATATGTCATCTTCAATATTTAATTAAAATTATTCAGCTCAGTATGAACTTTTAATTATTTGATTTTAAATAAATTAATTTACAATTATATGAATATTTTTCTATTTACAATTGGGAAATAGAAACTTCTCTTTCCCGCTGATTGAACATTAATATTTTTA
>JBAGKK010016297.1:0-11735 GCA_037177015.1 Euceroptres primus
ATATTTTAGGCGGCATGGAATAATTATTTTTTTCGGAAATTTCGTGGTCCAATATGGTCAACTTTTTGACAATCACCCTTCTAGAGACTTTAAACGCGTTTTTCTCTAAACGACATTTTTCGTATGGCGGACATGATAAAAAAAAATTACTTGATCAATCAGTACAAAATTGGAATGTTATTCTACACATGTCGAATGAGCCGGAGCTCGTCCTTAAATATCAACATGGCGGCCTATTGTAAATTGTTTTTGCGAAACCTTAAAATTGTTATAACTTTTGAACGGTTTAGAATTTTGTAACGGTTAACAATGAAAATTAAAGGTATTGAAAAATACTATAGGTGTGCAAAAGTAAAAATTTTTAGCTTAACAATTTGGCCGGCTATTTATTAATAATATTATGTCACAAACAACAAAACATGCCCCTTAATTTCCTAATGCATAGCTACAGATATGATGAAAGTAGAATTTATTAAATATGCAACTGGGGTTTTACAATATACTTTTACAATATACATAGATTTAGGAAAGTTTAGCAAGCGACCTTATCCTTATCCTTATCTACGAAGTACTTACAGAACAGGAAAAGGTTTCGACTGTTCGTGGCCCTTTTTGCAGCTTAGTGATATTGGGTCTCGGTTTCACCTGGAGATGTCCTGATAAGTTCTTGCCAGGAAATTCCCTTCAGAGATCGAGTTGTTAGCTGCCGCTGATGATCGGTTATGAGAGCTGATTTATAGAGCTCTTTTTAGGGGACCACTCAGTCTGGGACCTTTTCACTTTAATGTTTTACTACTCGCGTTTTCGACGGTAAAAGTTTTAAATAAAGATTTGGAAACGACCCTAATGTTTTCTCTCAGAAAAATATAGCTTTTTATATCAGGGTAACTTCTTGGCAAAATCTATACTCGGTTCACACACAATTTGGCTATAGATACCGAAACTAGGTACAAGGGTAACTGGATCACTTTTAGGCAGAGTAACAGGTTAGGAAGACTTTTCATTGGTGTTGCCGTATAACCAAAACTGCACGTAGCTTGAAGAAGACTGGAACTTACACTGAACTGCTTCCCATTGTTCCTTGGGGTTTTTATACCTATTGGCTACATTAGTTGGATAGAGTGCGACAATCCTTCTGTCTTGCGAACCGAATTCTTTTCGGAAGATTCAAGTGTGAGTGTTAGTATGAGAACCGAATTCTTTTCGGAAGATTCAAGTGTGGGTGTTACTGTGAGTAGAGTGAGACGAACCTTCCGTCATTATCCCGTATCTTAGGTTGATCTCTCGGACGTTGCAACTTGCAAACCAAATTCTTTTCGGAAGATTCAAGTGTGAGTGTTTACTATGAGAACCGAATTCTTTTCAGAATATTCAAGTATGGGTGTTACTATGAGTAGAGTGAGACGACCTTTCCGTCTCTCTCCTGCGTCTCTCGAACGAACCGAATTCTTTTCGGAATATTCAAGTGTGAGTGTTACTGTGCGTAGAGTGAGATGAACCTTTCCATTTCTCTCGAGTTTAAAAGCCTGGTGACCTATTTAGAAAAAGGCACACCAAGATCGTTTCGGAAGATTCAAAGTGTGGTTAGAGTGCGACGACCCTTTCGTCTCTCTCCTGTGTTTGTGTTCGATCTCTTATACTTCGAAGATTCCAAATACATTCTCGTGGTAAGCTAGCTACAGATCTGAGAGAAAATCAATATACGTCATTCTCATATTTCCTTCAATTACATAATTTAACAGTAAGTCTTTCTATATATAAACCATAAGTTTACAATAAGCTGGATTTGGATATTCTTAATAATAATATTTACTATATTTATTAAGTAACGTGTCATGGGACGTGACAATAACTGAAAAAAATCCGTAACTAAGGGCCGTATCTAATTAATATTTTTACTTGAAATTTGGTACAGTGCTTGTGGACCAAATACTATAAAAGTACATTTTTTCAATTCATTCGGATCAATACTTTTTGCACAAGCATTGTTGGAAAAAAATGCTGGCGAGTTGCCGTCCGATGCCCATCGCGTTGACACGGGAAGCAGAGAACGTGACGTAATGAGAGGAGGGGGCCAGCCGGAGAGGGTAATCCGGAGCTTAGTTGTATAATTAGTTAATTCATCAACAAAAGCACGTAGAGTAATCTTTTCAGTTCATTGTTTTTTTCCATACTTTAATCTCCGCTCATCAGAATTATAGAATTATCCGTCCAAAGTCCTATTAATGACTACAACAAAAGGAAAGTAATCATTAATAGGACTTTGGAGGGATAATTCGATAATTCTGATGAGCGGAGATTAAAGTACGAAAAAAACAATGAATTTAAAAAAAAGATTGCTCTACGTGCTTTTGTTGATGAGTTAACTAATTATACAACTAAGCTCCGGACTGCCCTCACCGGCTGGCCCCCTCCTCTCATTACGCCGCCATTTTGATATTTAAGGACCAGCGCCGGCTCATTTTCTAGATATACTTTCAGGCATTTTGGCTATCCCTCTTTAATGACCTGCGAAATTTTTTTATATCATTTTTTAATACTCAAACTTTTGTCTCTTTCATGTTCAACCTCAATTTTGCAACAACAAAAATTTTTTTAATTTTCGACGAGCGCTTATATCATGGGAAATTTAGTTCTGAGCATTTCAGAAAACAGTAACCTGTTGGCTTAAAATCGATATTTAACGAGCTATTGTGAAAAAACTAAATGAAAGTACCGCGCGCGGCTCCTATTTTGCAATAATAAAGTAATTTCCCGACTAGCTCTATTCCCGAGACTCTTGGGTCGTATTGTGTGGGCCAAAAGCTAACTTTTGATATCGAATTTTCTTTTATAAGTTACTTTCAGAGGTTCGATGCTCTGACGCCCCAACTAAAAAAGATACAGATGGCTAAACGAGGGATAGGCAGATTTAAATTTTCCTTATATCCTTCTATTTTAGATGTATAGAAATTTATTAAAAGTGATAGAATTTCTTTCCTTTTACTTACAACAGGGATGTTGTAAAAAAATTTGTACAGAAGTTTATCCTTGAAGTAATATTATTAAAAATACAAAAACCTTATATTTCCATCAGTATTATTCAAACTAAATTATTTTCTTTTCACATGTAAGAATGTATGTATACCAATTTCTTATTATTTTTGTTCTTTTCTATTTCATCATAATTATTACAGATTTTTAAAAAACATTTATTTCATCTACATACATTATGAAACGAATGAAGAATATTGGTAACTTCTGGCATTACTATTTTATAAGTTTTAAATAAATTTTCAGCTGTTTAATGTTCATTGTTAAGTAATAGTTAACATTTTCTAAATTTCAAATTACTATTACAGACTGTAAATCGTAAAATCATCATGTTTCAATATAATTTTTAATTATGATTATAGCATGGAATATGTAATCAACGGTGATGGCCGCCAGCAGCGCTAGTGAAGAAAAATAGAACACGTGCGCTTATGGAACTCGCCATCTTTAAATGCGTTTTTCTCGAAAATCGGTTTTTTGATGTTTTAGCTTCAAAATTGGCCCCTGAAAATTCCAGATAAATTCAGGATTGCGAACTTGCCTGAGATGGTCCAAGACGCTATCCGGTTTTTGTGATCCAAATCCTGTTCAGTATACAATTGGTCTGGTTATACACTGTGGTGTAGAGGAAACACTAATGAATGTAAGTGAAAGAAATTTGTTGAGATGGTTTGGTCATGTCGAGAGAATGGAGGCAGAGCGTAAAGTAAGTATAATTAGGTAAAGTGAATGGTTGCGTACTAAGAGGTAGGCCAAGGAAAGAATGGTGGCAGTATGTCTATGCCAGGCCTGCACAGCAATGGGAGGTTTCAGGAATTTGCCTCGAATCTCCTCAAAAGCCAGATGAGTCATTTCCACCACTACTGCTCTCTCCTCAGGTTCAGAGAGTTAGGGTGGTGTTAATGTCGCAGGGTCTCTCCTCAGCAACTCCTCACTTCCATGACGTAAATGAGGAGAGAGGTGAAGAGAGAACACACGACAATACTCCACCCGGCCTCTCTCAATCTGAGGAGAGAGCAATAGTGGGGGAAATGCCACATTTGGCATGTGAGGAAAACTCCTCTTGCTGCTCAGGCCTGATCTATTTTAGATATGGCCATTTGCTAAGCAAGAAGGCACAAATAAGAAGAAGAAGAAGACCTGGTCTATGTGAATGAGTCTCTGAAGCGAAGGGATATAAGGAGTCGGAGGAATAAAGCTCTTTAGCTTGCCTGAAAAAGTGTATAGATATAAAAGTAAAAGATGTATGTCAGAATAGAAATGTGGGGCGAAATAGTATATTGTGTGACAAGAGCAAAAAGTAGGTAGTTCCAGTACGTTTGTGAAGTGTGCAGCACGAGCCGACGACGAGTGCTGGCTAACTTCACACGAGTCAGATCTGCCTAGTTTCTGTAAATGTCGCGCATGATATTTTTTGTAACAAGCACAAGGGATGTACCCGTATTAGGGCGTACGCAAATAGGAGGAAATAGATAGTGATGTGGAAGATAACTTCAGGACGAGTCGTGTATCAGGTACGCAATCCGCAAACGTGCATTAAACTTAACCCTTATAAGCACGGTGTTAAGTTTACTTACCACCTAGGTCATCATCATCATTTCTTCCCTTTTTTAAGTAATTTTTTTCGTTTTTTGTGAGTTTTTTTTTGTAAATTTACAATACTAACATGTGAAAGAATAAAAAATCATACTCCATTATTTGAAGTTTCTTGTAAATTTCTTAATATTAATAAACAAATACTGAAAAAGTCACTTTTTGCAAGAAAAATACATTACCTGGAAAAGTTTTCAGCGCACCTCTGTTTGTAATAGAAATTGTTATCTATGGGTTTTTGGAGTCACTGATTACGAATCTGTGATCAGATTTACGAAATTCAAGATGGCGGACTTAATTTTAAAAATTAATGCTAATCTCGATGAAAGTTTGTGTACGAATGTTTTCGATGTCTCTGATCACAGATATGTTATTAAATTTCAAAAGCTTAGAATGTCAAATCCAACATGCCGGTCTGAAATGCATAAATCAACGCTTATTCTGATAAAAATGTTTTAATGGGAGCGATTGGAGTTTTTCACCACAAATTTATTATTGGATTTCTTCAAAATTCGAAAATGCTGATTTATGGTTTATAAATCAAAAAAGTATATAAGTCATGTCAAGCTTGATAAAACTGAGTGTGTGACTGAGTGATTGATTAATTGATACAGTAAATGAGTGAGTGATTGAGTGAGGGAGTGAGTGAATGAGTGGAAAAAAGCGAATTTATTTTCACGTCTTTGTGGAAAGAGATGCAAAGAATGCAATTTACTCACTGTTTTTTCAGACTTTTATCGGGGTTTCTCATTTGCCTCATTAATAATGTTCAATAATCTGCTTTCCGTATACTTTACGTTTGGTTGATGACAAGCGTACCCTAAGTACCATAGGATGCAAGCGACATGTGCACAGGTGCTCAAGGCCCTGGCTCCTGATTGACAGGTATAGTAGTAACCACTGATTATATTGTCCTTTTCTATTTCTTCTTCATCGTGTACAAAGTATGAAATGAAGACTTGATGCGTCGTTCCACGGCGAAATTAAGAATACTGTTTCAATCTTATCAGCTGAGGGACATTCATGTTCATATCAACTTCAATTTCTTTTCCTCCATCTCTGTCTAGTTTATCTTGGATGTATGAAGGAGCAAGATGTACCTGATAGATGCCAATGGTAAGACCTCGTAAATATAGTAAATCAAGAACAGGAAAATCAGGATCCACATTTTGTTGAAGTCGAACCCACTGAGCACGTCTCATGGATAGATTGTCAACTTCTACGAGCGCTTGTAATACGTGAGGCATTTGGCTTTACCGAATACTTTCTCTTGCGTGTTCAACTGGTGCGCCTTCCATAAATGTTGGTGGGTGGAGTCTATTAATGATTGCGGCAGCGATGGAATAAAATTCGTGACGGTGATGAAGATGAGGCATAATAATGGTTCCTTCGACGAATTTTAACATGGAGTAAAAATATCCGTTCCTAATCTCAACGATCCATCGATTCTTTATGAATCAATGTTAGCTTTTTCAGTTCATAATTTCTGTTGTCCATCCTGGATCAATGCCGGCATCTAGCAAGTGATTTGAACGCTTTCAAGCCATAACAAGGCATCCCTATCTCCTCTGTCAATCAAGAAAACATCTCCATTTTGAAATCAACCCCTCATAGCATTAGTCTCTCTCGCGTACTCTCTTCCCAAAATCGCTGCATCATTGTTGTGACCACCCGAAAAGTATGGTCCCAATACAGACAATATAAACCCGTCTGAATCATTGTGTGTTTAATCAATTGTCGATGTTTGTGCTGAGCGAACAACTTTCTTAAAATACGAAAATTGCTACTTTTCTGTGTCGAGAAAGAGGTACAATCCACTGCAGCAATCGCTTTTGGTGTCTGTGGCTCTGGATTATAGAGTTCATTTGGAAATTCCGTAACGTGTCTTTCGATGTATACTTGCTTTGGCATTGCTTGGAGTCCGACATTCTCAGGAACAAACCTATGGTGCAAAGATTGTCACGCCTTTGCTATACCAAGCTGACGGCGGTTCTACTTGGGTACTTAATTATGACTATTAAAAAGTCATTCAATAAATCTTGTTTTAGTTTACATAAAAAAGTCGATAAGTCTTTTCTATATATGTGTCTGTGAGCTACCTCTTGAGGTAAGGGATCACAGTACGTAAAAAGAAATGAGTATTGTTCTTTGCTAATTGGCGAAATACATTTGAATTCGTCGTCAGTGAAACAACTCTCACCTTAAAACTGATTTTGATTATTGGCCACATGTCTTAGTTGTTGCAAAAATATCTGTAACTCTTGTCCTTTTATTATATATGGTCGATTAACTGATCTTAGTCCTTCCAGGATTAATCTCGGGAAGCATCCCTTTTCGTCCAAGTAATGTGCACAACTTCTAACATTTTACGGAATAAAAATGTTACAAAAAAGATAAATGTTTACCCTACACTCTATGGACAACCTTTCTGCATTTTGTCTAGCATTGCATACTAAGCAAGATGCACTTGCCGTTTACGTTAACACATCTAAACGCATTGTACTTGGATCAACTTCTATAGCACGTATCTCATCTGATATGTATCTATTACAATTAATACATGATCTGGATTCATTTTTCAAGGCAAAAGGTGAGTAATTAAAAGCATCCCTTCGTTTAATTGCAAGTTGCGCTTTATTTGCGTCTTCCGTGCCATTTATTCGTTGCATTCGCTGAGGATTATGTCCTACATTACATACATAGCAGGCGATCTGTTTTCGAACCGCCATCGTTTATTATTTATACAATACAAAATAGAGATAAGTATATACACACAAAGAAAGCGATTGGTTACATACAAAACTTTAGGTTACCGAATGAATACTAACTGTCATGTAAAACAACTAAATATATATTTTTTGTTTTTTTTAAAGCTGTTGACTTCCAGAGGATAATATAGTTTTTTGCAAATCTGTATACCACTCATCTGTTCAAAAAACGTAATGGCCTATTCATGCATTGTACAGTAGTGTTTATCTATGCATAATTTCATAAACTAGGCTGTGAGTTTAATTTTGCATTTAAAAATATACAAACAGTTAACTTCATAGGCAAGGCACACATGAACACTACTGTACATCTCGCTTTGCAGCCTAAAGTTTTACATGAAATAGAACGTCTTCTTTCTTCAACATTTAAAGATAAACAATTATGTCTATTGTGCTTTGAATAAGTAATAAACTATGGGGAACCGAAGACAGATAACATGTTATGCACGTAACGTGGAACCGCTTCTAAAACTGCTTTTAATCACCGATCACTGAAAAAAGTAGGTAGTAGGCCCAACTACTTGAATTAGTAAAATATGCCACTGCTACTTTATTGGTTGGCACAACCAATTTTTTGTTCGTATTACTCCCGATTTGTTGAAGTAATAATGCAGTTAGTAACACCAAGAAGAAAAATAGTTATGCCAATAGTTATGCCAACGGAAAAACCTAGAAAGTGACATTTGCTGTTTAGGTTATTTTTCCGTTCAAGTGAATTGGAATATAACCTCTATGGCAAATGTCACTTACTAGGTTTTTTCATTGGACAGCAGAGTGGCATATTTTACTAGCCCAAGTACTTCCCTAATAGATCAGTGGAACAGAGTGGACACAGACTTCGGTGTCCACTCGGTTTCGACTCTGAATCCACTAGGTACCAATGCTTAATGTTGCCTAAAATGGGCAATATATCGTTTTGAAACGTTGCAATTATTATTCTTAATTAAAATTGAAGTTGTTTTGTAAAGGTCTAAATTAATTAATTGAATCTGTTATTCCTAGAAATTAAAAAAGCAAGATGTCATACTTGGCGTCTGCTAAAAGGCGGCTTCAAGTGCATGTTCAGCAAATGCTTGCGCGCCAAATTCAAAAATACAAATGAAATTAAACATTCGAAAGTATGATTGATTTCAAAGTTTAATGAATGCTAATATATTGATTACTTTTGATAAGTGAACAAAGTAGTACAGTTAACTAATTTTATGAAAATTCTGACAAGTTTTTTGAAAATTCTTTTAATTTTGATATACAATTTGAAGTGTTTAACTTGACCGACTGCGGTAGAATAATTCCGAGAGAAAATGAAAAGAAAATTAAGTTCGTATATTTATTTATTACTTTAAATAATAATTAAAACAAGGTTAGGACAATTTTTTACTTACTTAATTCTAAAGAAACAGCGAAAGAAATATTAAAGCACGAAAAAAAGAAAGGAACCGGAATAAAATAAACGCAAAAAAATGGGTAATTTGTCTCAAATAGAAATTATATTTTATCAAACAATTTTACGAAAAAGCTAACATTTCTAAATGAAAAACATTAGTTGGACAGGGAAAACCTGGAATTGTCAGGAAATTTTTTTATACCTGGAAAAACCTGGAAATGTCAGGGAATATTTTTCAAATTCAGGGAATTTTTTCGATCTTACTTAATTTTTTTCTTGTAACAAAATTAAATAATAATTTTTACTAGTGTACTGAAAAAAACATTCTTCTCAATAAACCCATGACATATAATTATATTTAATTTAATTTGAATTGAACGCGGGAATAACAACCAATCAGCGCGACCTTTTTCCCTTATGCGCAGTATAGTAGATCGCAGAGAGCCACATCGCGTTTCTGTCATGAAACTTTGTTTTGATTGTTATCATTTTAATGAAATTTCAATCTATGACGGTTCTTTTAGGTTATTAAAAAAAAAGTATTAATATAAAAATGTGAATATTTGTTGAATTAAGGACAGTATAAGATTCGATGAAGACTGAAATTTGTTTTACCTACGATATATTACAAAAGGTAAGTTGTATTCACGAAATATTACAAATAATTAAAAAATGAAATTTTAAGGTTATGATTGATAAAACCGATTAAACCTTCCCATTGTAAAAAAAAAACACTTAGTAGAAATACAACCCCTTGTGTTTTTACATAATTAAGTTTTGTAATAATGCAACGATACACGTAGTTATTTGCAGGTTATGTTTCAAATATACATACTTTTTTTACTGCACATTTATTACAATAAAGGTTGCAAAATGACATAAAAATTGTGTATTTGCAAGCTAATGTAAAATTACTACGTGTTAAGTTGGGAAAGAATCGCTTCATGTCTTACATAGTAAATGTACTTTCAATGTGTAAATATATATACAGATCACTTTAAATTTACAAAGTTAGAATTTTTTAACAGGCATTTTTAATTTTGTATCTCTGAATGTAATTTTACTAAATATGTTGTAAAATTACGTGAAACAAATTGTAAAAACGCAACACGATTGTAAATGCACAGTCGGTATGTAAATCGACATCTAATGTCGGTACAGTTTTGAAAGTTTTTGTGTCTCGCCTGTTCACCGCTATCATACCCTATTGAAAAAATCCCCTAAGAAATTCTTGTGTTATTTTCGGACGAGGAAATCCGCAAGGATTTTCAAATTCCTCGAGAAATTTCGCGAGGATTAATTCTCTGATTCGCGGATTTTCTCAAGGAATTTGAAAATGCTCATAGATTTCTTTATGTTTTCCAAGTTCGAAAATAACACGATTCCCGCGAGGATTTTTTCAATAGAGATAGCGTATTCTCGTGTGTATCTTGGCAGCGTGCGACAATTAACGTTTTACATAGTACGTAACACGTGAAGCGATTTTTTTCCAACGTAACATGTTGCAAAAATACGCAGATTTTTTTACAGTGTAAATGCCTTTAAGGGGCTATATCTAAAAAAAAAAAAATTACTTTGATTCCTGTTAATTTTTATTTTCAGACTGAACTTTAATGAATCCAAAGATGCCTTGTAATAAGAAGACGACTTTTCAAATCAGGCAAATATGCCTTATAATAAGAAAACGACTTCTCAAATCAGCAAATCAAATCTGGCAAAATGACTCTTCGCCGTTTTGTCAATGGATCTCTCCAATCCCAAAGAAAGCTGAATATGCTCGCTGCAATTTTTGTGAATGTGATATATACTCAAGCAACATGGGACGACAAGTTCTTGTTATCAATATGAATAGCAAAAAACATAAAAATCGAATAAAAAATGTTAACCGTTCAAAAGGTTTAAAAGCTTTTGTTATTTCTGCTCCTTCAACTTCCACACCGACTGAGATTTCTTCAAACAGTGCACGCCCTTCCTTGCTCTTTCAAACTGGAAATATTGTACCTGATGCTGATGTGCCCTCCAGAACTGGCAATATTGGACCTTCAGCCGCATCTCAGCCACTTCTGTCAGCAGTAACTGTACCACATAAGGTCCAGGAAAAATTACATGATAGAATTTCTCTTTATGAGAAAGTTACTAAAGCTGAAATTATGTGGTGCATTGGTGCAGTAATGAATCGCAAATCATTCAGAGTTACTGGAAAAGACATAAGTTTACTGAAAATAATGTGTTCGGATTCTAAAATAGTCAAGAAAATGACATCACAAAAGGATAAGATTGCTTATACCATTATGTATGGATTAGCTCCATTTTTCAAGAGAAATTTAGAAAAAGATTTAGCAGCCTGTGATTTTTACACAGTTGGATTTGACGAGTCACTAAATAAGACTGTGAAACGCCTTCAGATGGATATCAACGTGCGATTCTGGGACCCTCTAAAAGATGACACAGTGACAAGATATAATTCATGCTTTTTGGGTCGTTCGAGAGCATTAGATCTATTAACTGCATTTAAAGAAGGCATTTCCGGACTTGATGTGAAAAACATTTTTTAAATATCTATGGATGGTCCTAATGTAAACTGGGCATTTATAAAAGAAATAAAAAAGGATCTAACCGTGTTATACGCCATAAGCGCATATTTGATCGACCATGTGAATCAAATTGTTGAGAATACAATTGCTTGAGTTTTCTTTTCCTAGGAAATTTAAGCAATTGATGAAACTGACAATCATGACGACCTTTGCTTACTCATCGTTCCGAAATTTTAAACTCTTCCTAATAACCTCTGTCTTTGCTCGACAAGTCCATTCCTGTCGAGCCGTGCCTATTGTCCTTAGAACCGATGCAGCTCTGTTCTCTTCTCTCTTATTCACACGTCTTTCTCTCTCTTCTCTTTCGCACTCGTTGAGCGAACTATCTCTACTAAGTCTCTCTAAATTTTCTAATTTTCGCCT
>JBAGKK010016308.1:0-11735 GCA_037177015.1 Euceroptres primus
ATTCGAAAATGTGATTTTGTAAAAACAGAAATTGTCCTGGACTCAAAAATGGTTTGGCCAATATAAAACTCGCTGGACAGTTTCTTTATACAAACATAAATTTTTAAAAAATATTTGAAAAAATTAAAAAGATGGGTTCTTCAATAAAATCGATCTTATTTTTTAAATTGTAAACATGAAATGGAGATTTCATCGAAAAACCTATCTTTTTAATTTCATAAAATATTTAAAAAAAAAAATGTTTGCATAAAGAAACCATCCAGCGAGTTTTATATTGGCCAAACCGTTTTTGAGTCCAGGACAATTTCTGTTTTTACAAAATCACATTTTCGAACTTTTTTCACAAACAATGCAAGATATCATAAAAGATTAAGAGATTGTGAGTGTAGAAACTTGAAAAGTGAGTGTAGAAAACACTAGAAAAAGATAACTTTTTAAAGCATCAAACTGCTTTAAGGCATCAAACACTAGAAAAAGAGAACTTTTTAAAGCATAAAACTTTTTTAAAGCATCAAACTTTTTTATTGATATTTTTTCGTATGAGCCGTCAGTTGTGAAAAAATTCGATTTCATTAAAAAAATCTCCTGTTTATAAAAGTAGTTTAACCCGCATGAAACTTATCTATTTCCTTCATCACATGAGTACCAATTTATCAAAAAAATTTGGGCAAAAAATAAGGTGGGATTTTTAAGAAAATCGTCTTTTAATTTTTTTAGAAAAACCGTCACAATTTTCTAAATTTTCAATATTTTTTCAATTTTCTGGCGGACTTTGAAAGAAGAAAAATAAACCTAACCATAATCAGGAAAGAAAACTCAAATATCCTAATTGAAAGTTATAAAAGTTAAAAGAAAAATTCTCAGTAAGGGATTGTTGTGTTTTTTTTTTAAAAAAAGCTTAAAATTCAAATACTCATAACTTCGTGAAAATGTATTTTATCTCAAAACGGTAAAATACGTGCCTTCTTATTTCCTTTGAAAAACAACATATGTCATAGACGACCGATTCTGTGACTTGAAGTTGCACTGCCTGCCTGATTTGAAATGGATTCGGTCTCATATTAATTTCGAAATAATAGGCAGCACTTTTTTAATGCCTGATAAATTAATGTGTATTAAAGAATATTTAATGTATGGAAAATCCTTCTTCGACACTCAAAATGTCCCAGGAGGGTTAGGGATTCAAAGAATTGTTACTAATTGATAGAGGTATAAAAAATTATTTAACAATTCTTGTCATGAAGTTGTTGACCCCTAAATAAATTTTGTGTAAATTCTGCTTGAACGTGGTAGAACTGGTAGAATTGCTATCAGTAGTAACTGCAGTACCAGTGCGGCATTCTCTTCGATCATTCCTTTCCAAGTACATACACAACTTTACCGTACATGTACTTAGAAACGAGTAAGAGAGACTGGTCTATAACCATTTTGCTTCATCACGACCCTCTGCCGGGCGCAAGTCAGAGTCGCACTACTTTGATCGCCACTCAAACATTTTCGCTACCACCCCCGTCGAGAGGAGGCTGCTATGCTGCCACCAACTAATTACAGTGCGGATCAAAGAATTCACCAACGATGCCGACGAAAGAGCGCGTGCGTGCGTTGAAGAAAGAAAAAAAAAAAGGCTGGAGGGAGGTGGGAAACGAGAAAGAAAGCTGAGGAGTGGGGTTGAGAAAAAAGTTGGTGGGAACGGGAAACGGGATTCAAGGAAGAGCGAGAAGAAGGGGTGGGTTTGAAAGGGGTGAGTGCGTGGCTCTCGCACCCTTCGACGAGCCGTGTATGAGCCTCGCTTTTCGTGCACAGTTGTACACCATACGCGACACATGCACACCATGCACCAGCACCATCCTCCTCCTCAACCTCACCATCCTCAGACACAAGCGCCGCAGTCTTCATGGGCAAAGAATACCGCCGGGCGTTGCGCGTTCAAGTTAGGTTGGGGTTAAAAAGTCTTCTCTTTTGAGCGCAGCAACATGCTCATCCTCCAATGCGAAACATCAAGAGGAACCCCTTTCGGACTACCTTTCTCAATACCAACTTGGTATAGAATATATGGCTTGAATGACTTAGGAAAATAAGAAGTCTTTGGATATCAAATTAGATGAATATGAGTTAAGAGTTTGATTTGATAAAGTATCTTGATAGGGTATTTAAATAATGTTTTTTATTCTGGAACAAGATAAAAATACATGTAGGGTAAGTGTACCAGTGAAGGAACACTTAAGATAAATGGCAACTTTGTTTTCCTTAAAATAAACAATAAAAAAATAAAAGTTTGGATTTATGTTATTTTTAGCGATGCCGTCGAGCGAGGAATGTCGGGGAACAAGGAAAGTAACGACAAGGACCTTGACCATCCTTGATCATCCTTGCCTTGGAGTCTCTTTGATAACTTGGGACCTTGGAAATCAAGGACTTTTCTTGGCCTCGTCTTGCCGCCTTGATTTCCCATTGCCAGATGTGTCTATGTCGACCATAGCAATGAAAATCCCGTACTCTGAAATTCTAAACTCTTTCCAAATTTGTTGTGTCGACGGTAGCTCGCGGTAGAGTCTATTCACTTGCAAATCTTAAAAAGGGAAAAAATTGTCAAACTAAAAATATTATTTAAAAAAATTAAAATAAATTATATTTAATTATTTAATAATAATGATTATAATAGTATAATAATTATTTAGTATATTAGTATATTATATATTAGTATTATTTAGTATATTTAGTATATCAGTATATTATTTATTAGTATTATTTAGTATATTTAGTATATTATTTATTAGTATTATTTAGTATATTTAGTATATTAGTATATTATATTAGTATAAGTAAAATACTATAATATTATGGAGTTAATTAACTATTTTTATAATTATATTTTATTTACATTAATTAATTATTTATATTATTATTTAACATACCGTAATTTTGAATTAAATTAAAATGTAAATAAATTTGAAGCTAGATTAATTATGAAGCTAAAATAAAAAAAAAACTTTTCACCTAACACCTGATCTGAAAAGTATTCAAATACCCGGAAGGGCTTTAATGTATTTGCCCTTTTCCTCAGACAGGTCTGGTGCTGCGGGGTGCACGCCTGGCTGAGGAACTCAAGGATGTAAGAGAAGGACAAGAAATGTCCTTGATTTTCAAGTCCTTGTATTTTGGTCGTCTTAAGTTCCTCGAAAATAAAGGCCTTGCTCGGATTTTCCTTGCCTTGCTCGATTTTTTCCTTGACATTCCTCGCCTTGAGCGGCATCACTAGTTATTTTTCGATAGTACATACTTTAAGTTAACGGAATAGAATTTCTCTCAAATGTAGAAGTAAATGAAAACGTAAGTTAATAAATGAACGCGGATGATGCAGTAAATGAACAACTTTTTTCAGTTATTAAACGAAGTGTTTTAGTGAATGAACATTTAGAATTTTGATATTTGGAAGAAATAATCAGTAATCGAATTTCAAAAAGTTAGGTTGTTTTAGGTTAACAACAATAATATCAAATACCAATTTTAGAAATATGAGAAAAATTGAGAAAGATCTTACATCTTTTTTATGCAGCTACACGGAAAGAAATTTTATTACAGAATTCGTTAAACTGATATTACAATTTAAAATAATCTTTGACGATTTAGGAAAATCGAGTAAATATATAAATCATTGTTAGCGCAATTACGAAAGTTGGCACTGAAAATATAAAAACTTAATATCTTGAGGGAATAAGAATTGGTTAATTCAATAAGAAAGATTGATATTTTTTATATCAAAGGCAAAATAATAAAAATTGTTATTGATATTATCAAATAATATAAAAGTAACTACAGAAATTAGTAGTTAATTGTTATTTTCTATAATAGGCGGTAACAGAAATCGTAAGCTTCAGTTGTGAAAATTGCAAATCTCTATATGAAAAAATCCGAATAGCTCCGGATGCTCCCGAAGTTAGCCGAAAAGCTGACAGTAACACGTAGCCGAATGATCCGGCATCAGCCAATCAGCGAAGACTTTCTACTTCTATTCACTTCTATCTAATGCGTATTCTTTCTCCTTCTAATAAATTTATTTTGAAATTTTAAAAATTCCTGTAGAAATTTTAGTATGAAAATATAAACTTTGGCCTTGGTAAAATGATTTATTGAACACGTTTCCCCACAAAAATAGAATTATTCGTTTTCGAGTTATTAAGCAAAATAACGCAATCTCAACAACAGTGATTTCACTAGTTAATCCTTAAGGAAGTTTCAAATCCTTATTCTCAGCGTTACTCTTGCGTGTGATGCGTTAAGTTAGGTTTATGTTTATGCTTATGTACAATGTGTAGAGGTATATTTAGCAAGCGTGTGTATTATTTACTGCATTTATATGTGTTATAATAATGTGCATCTCCCACTAACTATCATTGGTTGGCTACTGTGACGGAATTGAACGAAAGCTTCCGAATTCTCTGCCATTTCTTTTTATTCATTTCAAAACGTCACATTCTTTTCGAATGATTCACAATTTTTAGTATAGTCTTTAGCAAATATCAAAACGCTTTATTCCGAAATTTAATATAAAGCCCCGATTTCCCTAAATCGTAAAAGATTATACTAAATTGTAATATCAGTTTTAACGTATTCTGTAAATCCATGCATGCTGTTAGGAGTTCGAGTCCCAAGGATATTGTATCCCAAGTACCTAAGGATATTTTCCAGACTGTAATCATTAAATCACATAAGATATCCGTTTTCAAAGACTTTTCAAAACAAAAATAAAATAATACGCCTTGTAAGTAAAAATACTTTTCGGCATTTTCATTTGGCGTTTTCTCGATCTCATGACGAAAAGCACTGTATTTGCCATGTCCAACGGAAAATTTTGGCGAGAGCGATTAAATCCCTCGGCTTCGCCTCGTGTTTTAAACTACGCTCTCGCCAAAATTTGCGTTTAAACTTGACGAATAATGTACTATATAAGGCGACTGTATTCTCACCTAAAAAACAGCTGACCCAAATAAAATTTGTTTTAAAATCCATACGTTTTTCACTTGTTGATATTTTTTCATTCAAATGAAAGAAAAAATATCTTTTCTTTGAAAAACTTAAAGGATACAACTTTTTTGTCATGTCTTGTAATATAGGGCATGAGAAAAAATTTGTACCCTTTAAGTCTTTGGACGTCAATTGTTGAAGTCCAAAATAATAGGATTTCCTGAATTCTAGTGTGATAGGCACTTTTTCACCTCATTTCTTCGGAATTTTAAAACAAAATTAAAAAGCAATATGATTTTGAAATATTTTGCACTGTATTGGCACACATTTGAACTATGATGTACATTTTTTTTTAATAAAAATATTCAAAATAGTGGACGCTGCACTCGTTCAAAACTGAGGCTTAAAAAAAAAGTGCCCGGATGGTGAGCATGATTCCGGCTCTACAAGAAATCTGAAAGCAAAAAATTAATGAGATTCTTAAAATGTACAATTGCGGCTATCGTAGGTAGTAGAATGAAAAAAATTAAAAATTTCAAAAATGGCGTACTTTTGAAAAAACATTTTTTTCATGTTTTTTTTATTTTACGGGCCATAAATTTTTAAAAAATTAATATTTAAATCCAATTCTACTACGGAAGATAGGTACACGTTTTCTAAATACGTGTGCAAAGCGACGACCCAATTGATTAATTAGGTTTTGAGATATCGTGCTCACCGACTTTTTTTGAGGCCTCAACTTCAACGGACTGTGCGCCGCCATTTCCTTTATTTTTATAAAAAAATTATTTTATTGATTTAAATGTATGCTAATATAGAAAAAAAGTTTTGATAATAATATTGCTTTTCTACCTTTTAAAAAAAAATTCAAAAAATGAAATAAAAAAGTACCTATCACACTAGAATAGCCACTTAAAAAACTGATATGCACCTTTATGATGCACCAACCTGAAATTCACAAAAGCACCAGAAGATTACCAGCCACGACTCTAAAATTCAGAAAATTATGAATTCCAACATTTCCCTAACATGGTCTTCAAACGACTGCAAATTTCCTTAAAAAATCTTGGTCCTCATACATCATACATTAATCCACTCTCCTACAACTACCAATACAAAGAAACTACGCTTGTTTTTCAAGCTATAAAGGACACCGAAATAGTAATTGGATTTGGAAAAAAGCAAGGAGTCCTCATGTTTTTTGCCTGTATCACAAAGTATAATTCGAAACTAATTACCCTGTCGTCAACCTTCTTTCTCCTCATCCTCGTCAAAGCTGTACTTGACGCCACTCTGGACAATGAGTGGGCCCTTCCGTGATGCTTTCTGCATACGCGGCATTAGAAGCAAAGGCTCGCGCGTGCATGAGCGCTGGAGGGAGAAAGAGCTACTAAAAGATAAGTACGCAGAAGCCAAAGGAAAAGATGAAGGGAGAAAGAAGTCACCGATGAAGAGAGGTACTGCACAAACAAAAAGAGAAGTCTTTTCGGTTGATTAGTTCCACGCGGAGTACGTAGATTTTCACAAAGCGTCCCGGGTCAATTTTCAACCTTTGTTCCTCTCTCTCTCTCTCCTCAGCACTTGATGATCCTCTCAAGAACGAAAAAGAGGGAGAAAATGAAGAAGAGAGATGAGAAAATCAAAGCAGATGAGAAACTCAAAGCAGATGGGAAAATCAAAGCAGGTACCATCTAGAACGATGACCATCAGGGCACAAATGTTTCCGCAATATGGAGAGAACTATAATTAGCCTCTTCTTGCCCTGCTTCCGATCTTCGAGGACATTACCGTGTCCCCTCCACCATCGCTCCCTCTTTTAGTTGAGGACCAGAAACCCGGGGATAAGATCGACTGGAGAACCTGAGGAGAGGAACATCAAAGGGTCCAAACGATTGTTCCATAGAGCACCTTAACGCATACGTTTTTTCGAGTAGGTAGCTTTCGAAAGGGAGGGTCGGGTGGTTTGGAAGCGTGGGACTAAGTGGCCACAAGCATACACCTACCCCTTTGATTACCTCGACTCGCAACTACTTTTGAGATCGAGATTTTGAGATTTTCACTGGAGTCCTCTCGACCAAGAGGCAATATGCCTTTCGTTCTCATCAACATCCAAGGGGATTGAGATTTCAGGATGTTCGTCAAAATCTCATGTTGAGGAGCTGATAAAGTGAAGATGACATCAAAATCCTCGAATGCAGGTAAATTCAAAGGGAATGGGATGAAGAGGCTAATTGTCCAGGGAGAAAAAAAACCTGTTAAATTAAAAGAGTTAATTAACAACAATTATCAACCATTTAAAACAACAATCAATTACTATATCTTATGTGATTTAGTGATTACAATTTAAGAAATATCCTGGGGTACGGGGACTCGAACCCCTACCCGTGTAGAAATTTGTCAGGGTATTCCCTAATATTGTAAATAACTGGCCAGTTTTTGTCGTGGAAACTGAATTTCATTCAGCTGGCTAGGTGTTATCAAGTTACTGAACAGTACATTGTATAGTTTGTCCAGTTAATCTCCTTTTTTCTCGACCCGAACATCTGTCTAGATTTTAAAATGGCACTGCCTAAGAGACCTTTCCAAATAATTTTATAGTTTGCCGTGGCGCTATAATCGTTTCATCAGTGGCCTAACCTAACATTTTCATTTGTTTGATTGGCTTTTGCCAAAAAGAATGTAAATAATTATTCAAGATTCGAAGAAACGATCATAATTGCATACCGCTGCATACGGAATATTTAAGAAGGAATCACATTTATTTGCAGTGAATAAATACGGAATATTTACGAAGGAATCACATTTATTTGCAGTAAATAAACGTAAGTCAAATATGGTGACTTACAAGAAATATTCAGCATTTTTAATTTCATGATAGTCATATATGGGTAATTCTCCACAGACAGGGCACTTTCGTGTCCACGGATTATATTATTAAAACTACTGGTTGTATTATTGTAAAACTTGTTACAGATCTTGATTTTAGTGCCCCATAATAAGTTCCGTAGTAAAAATTTGATTATATTATTGTGAGTTAGAGTAAAAAAATATTATGTACCCAAAAAATGGCTTTAAGAGATGTCCACACATGCCTAAGGCATATTTTACAGTCACGTAGGAAATAAATAATGAACTACTTTAAAATTTATGCTTAAGGATCTTAAAGTTAGACTCAAAAAGTTCCATTTTTATCATTGATATTTTTATTTTAATTCAATATACACTATACATGCACGCAAATATGGTCTTCGAAAATATTTTTGAAGTTACGTCGATACATAAACAGCTGTCGTTTAAAGGGTAGGAATACCTTTTTGCGTCAAGTTTTGGCGTAGAATTGAAGAAAAAACAACTCACTACTCACCCTTAAAGTTTTAAGCATAAACATTTTTAGCATAAGCATAAGCATAAACACAAGCATAAACTTTCTTCTCAAATAAAAAAAAGTCCAAGAAAACCTTGCGTATTTTTATTGCTATCCATCGACGTAACTTGCAATGACTTTTATATTTCTTAACAAAAATTAATGAATAAAGGTAAAAATGTAGAACAGAACGGGAGAAAATGATTTGCCAAAGGATTTTACGATTCATTCTACTTTAAAACTTTAAGAACACTTTTTGTGTGGTTTTCCATCGACGTAACAACCATTCACGTAACCTTACTTTTGGTTTGTCAGAGCTGGTTTGATAATAAATGGAACCCTATCGAAAAAACTGCAAAAAAGTAATGACAAGAAAGTCTTTTGTATAAATAATTCTGTTTTGGTTACAAAAGTGTCGAAATAAACCAATAATATAATTTTTTAATACAAAAGAATGTGTAATTGCAGAACTAATTTTATGACTTGATACGATCCTGTGATATTCCTAATGCTCGTTGTTTATTTATGCTTCACCTCATTAAAAATATAAACGTTTATCATTATAAATTTTGCTTATTTATTTAACTAAATTAAAAGTATAAACTTATTACATTTTTCGTGGAAACTGTTTCGTGGTAATGTTGTTTATTTATAAATTTTAACGTTTTTTTAGAATATATAATTATGTTTTAGTAGGAAAATACATGGTGAATTCGCAAAAGGTAAAAAGCAAAAATCGAATCCATCAGCAGAATTTTTAAAAGAAGAGGAAAACATTATTTATTAATATAACTAAAAACATTATTTATTTACACTCAAAAAAATATTTGTTTAATTCAAATACAATTTGTATGAACCAAACAAATTATAACGTTGATTTAACACGTATTTTTCCTTTTTTTGTTCCAAAATTTCTTAGAGGTGTCGCAACACGTTTTATGATCTGAGAGTCATAACAATTTTTTTTATTAAAAAAGTAAAAAATGCGCCTCAATTTTTTTTTAAATGCACGTAATTTTGAGGGGTCAATTTTAAAAAAATTTAAATTGTAAAATTTGGAGAACCATTTTCAGAAAGTTGAAGCAAATTATTAGGGCTTACCTCCTTAAAAAATACCTAAAAATAAATAACTCACCCCGTATTTTTTACTTTTCCAATAAATGAAATTTAGAGGTATTTAGAGCGTATCAAAAATTAAATTGTGGTTAAAATGTCAAAAATTATCTTTCACAAAAAAAATACAGGGTAATTTGTTTTTAAAAAGACATGATTTTTACCAGTAGATCTTTAAATTTGTAGGACTTAACCTCTGAAAAAATATCTGAAAATAAATTAATAACCTAATATTTTGTCCTTTTTTGAAAAAAGTAAATTTTTTCAAAATTAAAATTAAATTAAACCAAAAATTAAATTTTGGTTAAAAATGTCTAAAATTATTTTTTAAAGAAACGAAAAAACACAGTGTAATTAATTCTTAAAAAAACATTATTTCTACTATTACAGCTTTAAAAATATTTAAAATTGCAAAATTTAGAGAACCACTTACAAAAAATTTAAAAAATAAAAGGGTAATTAAAAATAACTTAAATTATTATTTTCAAAAGAAATAAATAAAGCGAGGTAACATTTCCTTAAAATATATTAATTGCATGTGATAAGTCCTTCTAAATATTTATAATTTCAATGTTTTAGGAACTTTTTTTTGGTCATTCATTTTACAATGTCATGTATAAAATAGACTTGCAATATTTCATTGTTTTTTATTTTTTCCATCAATTTATCATAAAATATGCAACTCGATTGCACTTTAACGATCGTAGTCAATTTTTTTCATTGCCTTGCCATGGAAATGAGAAATTTGTTTTAAATTAATTAAGTTAGCTATTTATTAATTTAAAATTTCTATCATAATTCACAAATGATCGAATAATTAAATATTTGTTAAATTAATCTTAAATTTTTTATAAAATTTATAAAATAAGTTTATTCTCCAATGCAAATACTTTGTGCAAATCATAAACTGTTTTTTATCGAAACAAAAGAAATTAATATTTAATTTTTTTAAATTAACTCTTTAAATATTGAAATTATAAATATTTAGAAGCACTGATCACTTACAATTATATATTTTAAGGCAATATTACCTCGTATTATTTCTTTCTTTGGAAGCTAATAATTTCAGACATTTCTAACCATCATTTTATTTTTGAAATGTCTCCAGCTACCTATAAATTTACTTTTTTCGAAAAAGGAAAAAATACGGGATAATTAATTTTTTTAGGTATTTTTTCAGAGCGTAAGCTCTACAAATTCGTTTAAACTTTTTGAAAGCGGTTTTCTAAATTTTACAATTTTAACTATTTTTAAAGGTCTACCAGTAAAAATCATGCTTTTTTAAAACCAAATTCCCCAGTATTTTTTCTTTTTTCAGAAAAAATAATTTTATACATTCTTACCAACAATTTAATTTTTGAAATGTCCCTAGGTACTTCTAAATTCACTTTTTTCGAAAAAAGAAAAAAATACGGGCTAATTAATTCTTTTAGGTATTTTTTCAGAGGGTAAGCCCTACAAATTTAAGCTTTTTGAGAGCAATTCTCTAAATTTTACAATTTTAACTATTTTTAAAGGTCTACCAGTAAAAATCATGCCATTTTAAAAACAAATTCCCCTGTATTTTTTCTTTAAAAAAAAATTTTAGACATTTTTAACCACAATTTAATTTTTGAAACGTCCCTAGCTACCTCTAAATTTCATTTTTTTGAAAAGTGGAAAAATACCGGGTAATTTATTTTTTATGTATTTTTTCAAAGGGTAAGCCCTAAAAATTTGTTTAAAATTTTTGAAAACGGTTCTCTAAATTTTTCAATTTAATTTTTTTTAATTTGACCTCTGAAAATTACGTGCATTTAAAAAAATTGACCCGTATTTTTTATTTTTTCCATAAAAATATTTGTATGGCTCTCAGATAATAAAACGAGTTGCGGCACCTCTAAAAAAATTTTCGAATAAAAAAAGAAAGAAACACGCGGTAATTTTTTTGCAAAATGGCACCAGATTTCGAGTAGAGGGCAGCAAAAAAATTAAAATGTATTTTTCGAGGGCACCCTAATAACGCCTGACAAAAATTCAGCTTTACCACCTTTCGGGGGAACAAAATTCCAACACGTATTTATTGATGAGCGTTAAAACATGAAATCGAAATGCAAATCAAGAACACTCGTGAGTGACTTGGCGACACGCGGTACATTGATTTCTATGTTCCGCACATTGAGATTCACAAATGGCATGCTTCGATCGACAGCAGCTTCCGACTTTCGTAACGCGACGAGCGTGATTTCAATGCCTCAGCGGGCGGCATTCTATAAACCTAGAGAGTATGATCCATATGGGTACCTATATATAT
>JBAGKK010016319.1:0-11733 GCA_037177015.1 Euceroptres primus
TTATTGAATCTTTTGACCAAATGATACCTGAACTAGATTAAATTAGTTAGTAATGACTTAGATTTTAAAAATTTAATAAAATATTGATCATTCTTTTGTGTTTACTTTCCAGACAAGCAAGACGTCCTACTGTTTTACTTGCTGCATTACATTACACCTGCAGAAAGAAGAAAGAGAAAGCGTAAAGCAGAACATGAGGAAGAAAAAGCTGAAAACCAAGAAAAAACAGCTGAAAAAGAAGAAAATATCCGAAAATTAAGTTCCAAGGGACGGAGAGATCCATATCTCTTGCATATCAAAGTAAAATATCTATTATTTTGGTTAATTTAAAAATAATTTAATTTAATTTCAATAATTGGTTTCAAACACTGGTTGAAAATCAAAATTTAAATAAAAAAATATGCAAATTTATGAACGTGATTCAAAAGGTTGAAATTATTGATTTTTAAAACGAAATTTCTATATTTCAGGATGCTATGGATTTGGAATCGACGTTGGAAAGCTTGAGAACGTCTTTGAAAGCTCAAAACCTAAAACTACAGCCACTTAAAGTTATCGTCGGTCCCTTGTTAGACATACAAGAAACTTACGTGATTGTGGATGACATAAAAGAGAATCAATTCTGCATGCCATCGACTTGAATTTTAAAGTCTTTTACGCTTTCGACTGTAAATACCCGGTCATTGCTTAGTGTTTGTGGCAATTTATACAAGTCGTAACTTACGAAATCCCGGACGGCGAAAGGCTAAACCAAAAAAATAGAGTACTAAAAGGCAAAATAAATCAGATTCTACAATCTAAAGTTTCTTCTGCGCCTTAGCTTAAGACATTTTACAAAGTTCTTATTCATCAAAATGTTTCCATCTTCGATGACAATGCGTTGTTTTTACGCCACATTGTATCAACACATTCTACTATGAATACATTTGAATGTCCTGAAAAGAATTGCAATACAGTGTATTCAATACTTGATTCCTATAGAAAACACAGACAGTCGAAACACGCAATACGTGGCACTGATGAACACGTCGTTCAAGATATTGTTGAACACACCGTAGAAGACATTGCTGAAGTGCGCAATTCAAGACATGGACAGCCTTGTAGCAAATATGGTTAGGGAGGAATTTTTATTATCTTCCTCAAAAGATAAAATGTGTGATAATTCCCTTGCTTCAATTTGACCAGCTGACGAAATTCGGATGAAGACAGAAGCGATTCTGAAGACGAAGAAATTTTTGAAACATCCTTATCTTGCATTAAACTTGTTGTAGATATTTCTAGTTTGGAATCTCTGGTGTTTGATTTTTGTTTCAAAACTTTCAATATTAGTAAAACTTTTTTGAAATACACGATTTCAGAGCAAAGTGCACAAATAAAAATGGAATTAAAATTGTTAAAAGTGTACCTGTTTTAGCGCAGTTTATACCCTTTAGAGAAGTTTTCAAAAATTTCTTTGAGTTACCAGGAGTTTTCGATAAAACTATACAATACCGTGATAAAGTTCTGAAACATTCTGAAATAATGGTTAATATTATTCAAGGATCTTTATGGAAGGAGAAAACCGTTAAATATGTTGATGAAATCGTTCTTCCTCTTGCTTTTGATTTTGACGATTATGAAAATAATAATCCCTTAGGTTCTCGCAAGGGCGTTGGCAAATGTGGATATGTTACAAATGTATGTTACTTTTGCCACCTGAATTCCACTTAAAAGTTGAGAATAATTTTCTCTTCATTTTAATTAATACTCGAGATCGTCAAGTATTTAGGAACAAAATAGTACTGTCAAAAGTTATAGATGAACTTAATTTTCTGCAAAACACAGGAGAACAATTTCTCTTTCTACAGGCGATAAACGGATTTACTTCGTGTTAATGTTGATACTAGGAGACAATTCGGGTGTCCACTCGATTCTTGGTTTAAATGAAAGCTTTAGATCAAACTTGTTTTGTAGATTTTGTCTTACATCAAATAAATACATTAATAAGATTTTTAAAGAGAAAGACTGTGAACTTCGTACTGTCGAGAATTACAATTCTCTGCCGGCCAAAAATAATAAATCTTTATCATAAATTAAAGAGGACTGCGTGTTTCATGATGTAGAAGATTTTCATATGACAAAAAATTTAGCTCTCGACGTCATGCACGACATTCTAGAAGGTATAGGCCGTTATGATTTAGCTCTCATTTTGGATAAACTATTGTAGGAAGAATATCTTGTCTCCCTTCTAGACTTGAATCAAAGGTTAGATGCTTCTAGTTGCGAAAAGACGGAACATGTCAATAAACCTCCACACTCATCAGAATCACAAATTCGGAATCACTGTCTCATTATGTCTTCATCAGAAATGCTGACTCTTATTCGAAGCTGACGTCTCTTTATTGGACATTTAATACCGCGAACGAATAAACATTGGCAGCTCTTCATTAAGCTGCAAAATCATGTAGAAATACTTGTCAGTTCAGTTTTCCATGTAAAGACACCTGATTTACTGGAGAATCTCATCACTGAGTATTTGATATTAAATGGCGAATTATTTCCCGACGAAATGAAGCTCAAGCATCACTTTCTTCTCCATTATCTTTGAATAATGAAAGCATTAGGTCCCGTTTGGAATATCAATTGCATAAGATTCGAAGCCACACATTGGATAGGCAAAATTACGTCTCATGTAACAATTAGTCGCGCTAATGTGTGTCGTACCATCGCACTAAAACATCAATTAATGTTAAATTATAGATTTTTATGTAAAGAATCATCCTACGAAATCTTTACCGTTGGTCCAACAAAACCTATTGCTTACAGCCAATTACCAGATATTGAACAATTTTTTTCTCTACTCTGGGAAACATCACCGGGAGACAATTTACTAACAAGTAAGAGGATCAGCTTCTATAATAAAAAATTACTCGCAACAGGATTATTGTCTTATTTAATGAAGAAAGTCCGCAATTCTACATTGTTCATGCTACCATTGTTAACCAAAAAAATTAATTTCAAATCGTGGTTCGATATCTCTACAACACCATTTTTGATGAGCATTATCATGCTTATGAAGTAGAGGATGTAACATGCTTCTCTTGGGATGTATTAACATTAAAAAGCGTCACCAAAGCTTCACTTTCCGCAATCCATAAAGTACCCGACGATCACCATATTACAAAAAAATGGATGTAGTCATTTGTATGTTATCTACTCTACATTATTCTTAATTTAATTAATGATGTATTATCGATAGCCATTAAGAAATTCATATAATATGACTTGTTCTAATCTTCCAGAAGTTCTCTTAATATTTTTCACCTATTCCTATAATTATAATTTAATAATAAGCTATAATTATTTATTATTGTTCCTGAAGTAAATTAAAACATTTGAAATTCAGGTTATTAATACTAAATATTTTTTTACCATTTGCAATCTAATTTTAACTCTGTTAATTTATAATTCGAGAAAGTGTTTTACCAATCTTATTTATAAAATTTATTTTTATTATATCCCTCATGATTGGCTTCTTAGATTGTACAAAAATGATTGGTAAAGAAATTGCTTAAGTCCCAGGCACGAAGATATTTTCATCCGCCCCTGTTAGTTCTTTCTTACAAGTAATGATACATTCTACTGGTTACTATATAAGGACGATTCAAATCTATACTCCCAGCGTGGTGCGTGCGATTCGTCGGTTATAGCGATATAGATTTATATGTGTGTTAGTCATAGTAATAGGTTTCTTTATGTATGCGCATTATAGTTTAGCTTTGTAAGTCACTACCATTAAAATTGTATGTATATGAAGCATATTAGTTGGTGGGTTTAATGTACATATTTGTAGAACCTATACATACATTAATAACGAGATTATGTTTTTTTTTTATTCTGTACCGCACGGTTTGATAAATTTTCAAGTCCGTGACCGTAACTGTTCTTGCATTTTCGAGGCATTCTCTTGAGCTGCACCTTGCATTGTACCGAGAGGTTTGGTAAACAGTCCAGTCCATGAAAAAAACTTTCTCCTGTGTAGCGCATTGTCTCATATAACCTGTTTGAATTTGGCAACTAAGGATATTGAAAGTATTAATAAAAAGCAGAAGTTTTGGAACTGCACGAATTGCTCTAAATCCTTGGGTAAGGAAAGTACTCGTCATCGTGGCTCTCTTGTCTCTGTTTCGTCTGAGGGAGATGTAAGTAAGCCAGGGATGTCTTCTGTCACGCTGGGGCTAGGAGTTAAAGCACTAATCTCCAACGCTATTGCTAAGGGACAGGAGTCTGGTCTTCAAAAAATCACTTCCTTATTGGAGGATTTTGAGGCGAAACAAATGGCTTTTAATAATTCACTTGAAGTAGCCATCAAAGGATGATGAGAACAGGGTTCTGAAGACTCAAGTTTCTAGTTTAATGAATACATGTAATTATCTAGAACAAACTGCGCTCTCCTCAACATTTGAGTTTCACGGCTTACCTGTCAAACAGTTGGAGGATTTGCCCGCTACTTTTTGTCAGATTGCTGCAGCTTTGGAGGTGCCCCTCACTAAAAATGATATTTCGTCTATTTACCGCCTTAGAGTTTTAACGAGCAATGACACCTTGCGGAACATTCCACCAATTTTAGTTGTTAAACTACTACAGCAATCTACTTGCGTGAAACTGTTTGAAAACTGCAGGAAGAGGCGCGGATTTTCAACTAATTTGATTGGATGGAGTGAGAACGTGCCACTGTATATAAGAGAATCCCTGACTGAAAGCAATCGGCTTATATATGGAGCAGCTCTTTAACTCAGAAGAAGAAAGCAATTAAAGTACCTGTGGACAGCTGGGGGTAAGATTTTTTGCCTTAAAGAGGATGGATTGCCTAGAATTTTTTTGGCCAACATCAACGACCTTGATGCCCTTCGTTAAAACGTCTTCAGGATTGAACTGCATCATGTGGATCTCGCAGTTAATAAGTTACTTTTTTTGTATACCTTTTAGGCTATTTTTCATGTATTTTTATTTACTTTCTAATTCTATGAGTATTGGTTTGCATGTTAAGGTTTGTTTTTTGAGCACCTATAAGCTATATTGTGCATGGTTGATTTGTATTTTTATATGTGGATTTGTTACTTATTTTGTAAACAACAAGTCGCAATTTTTTCTTAGCCTTTTTCTTCGCTTTTGTACATCTAATTTCAGGTAATTTATAAGTGCAATCTGTTAATACTTTGAAACATAATCTTTAAGGGCATTTGTCATCTCTTTCCATGAGTTATTTTTTCTGAGTAGAAGCAATCTGGAGTCTTATCATCCCCTATGGTTTAGAATTGTTAGTATGAAGGTTGGACTGAGTTGGGTACTGTCAACTATCTCCGTTAATGATAGTCTGTACATAAGTTTTCTCTCAGTTCTTTATGGATTCTTTAAATATTTGCCATGTTAATGCCCAGTCTCTCTTAGCTCACATTCATGAATTCCGACATTTTTTCAGCTCTTGTGCGTACCATATTATAACAGTCTCAGAGACATGGCTAACCTCGAATCACCCATCAAGTGCAGTCGCACTGGGCGATTATGCGCTCTTCCGTAGAGATAGATAGGAGCGGAGAGGGGGAGATGTTTGTCTGTATGTGCACGACACCCTTAGGGGGGTTTTATTGGAAGTCGCACGGCCGTTAATTATCCTACTGCTGAATTTCTTTTTGTCGAGGTCACGGGAGCGAGGGACAGTGTTTTGGTGGGGGTCATTTATAAACCTCCAAATGCTTATTCTGGCACGGAACTAGAATCAGAAATTTTTACCCATGTACCTAACTTTAATAATATTATTCTTACAGGGGATTTTAATACTAATTTAGATGTGATTAGTAATCATTCTAAATATTCAACTACTATGATGCATGCTGCTGGGTTATCTATTGTTCCACATAATTCCACCCATCACACTGATCATTCCAGTTCCCGAATAGACTAGTTGAGAGAAATTTAAATTGTGTAAAAACTTATTCAATCGAATTTGCCCTACTCTTGCCCCACTTCTTTTTGGTCTGTATACCTCTGACCTTGGTAGTGATCTTAAGCATTGCAAATACTATAAATACGCGGATGATTTTAAACTATATATCTCTGGTCCTATCTCTTCTATTAATGGTTTGATTGTGAGGGTTCAGAAAGATATTAACATAGTGAATCAATGGGCACTAAATAATAGGTTAACGCTGAATCCTTCGAAAACTATAGCAATTGTCATTAGACAGTCCTCTTCCTCGTCCACTGCTACTTTAGGGTCCTTGCCTCAACTTAAGGTTGATGGCCTTAAAAAAGCCTTTGTTGATTCGGTGAGAGATTTGGGGTACATTCTTAATCGTACCCTCTCCTGGAAAGAGCATATTCTTGAAATTTCAAGGAATACCTTCAGAGAACTCCAACAACTTAGAAGGAACAAGGAATCATAGCCAACGTCAACTTGGATTCTTCTTGTTAAAAGTCTTATTCTTCCGTTTTTCGATTATGGCTGCATTTTGTATGACGATATCTCGGATGAACTGAATTCTAAACTCGAGTGTGCACTTAATGCCTGCATACGATTCATCTATGATGTACGTAAATGTACCAAAATATGAACACATTACCTTATATCGGCAACGGGCAGGACTTCTTAATGTGGCTAAGAGAAGACAATTCTTTATGGGCAATCTAATTTACAATCTCTTTTATAACCAAACCCCTCAATATCTTTTAGATCTCTTTGAAAACAGAAATGTGTCTTTACCTGCTCAGTCTAAGCTTCGAGTTAGAAAAACGGTCCTTGCAGTTCCACGTCACAAATCTTGTAAGCTGCAAAAATCCTTTATAGTGAGGGGAGCGCTACTTTGGAATAAGATACCTGAATCAATCAGAGATGCACCTTCGCCTTATCACTTTAAAAAGCTCTTCTTTAAATTTTTGTTTAGTATTGATGATTCTACTCTCGAAATTTCGCACTAGTAAATTGTAAGTTGTTAATTTTTCTAACTTTTAGATAAGTTTTGCGTCTTAGTTTCATAAATTTAATCTTTACTAAATATTCTATTTATCTAAATATTTTATATTTGTTATTTTACAATTAAGTCTTGAGTTCTCTGTTTACATCCGTTATGCCAACCGCTAGCTTATATTAGCATATGTTACTTATATTCATTTTATGATATGTTGCTTTATCTTTAGCTATCTTTAATTAGTTTTCTTTTACCTGCGTCATATTCGTCGCTGGACCAGAGCTGTCCTCTTTTATTGTAAACATTTGTAAACTTTGTTTCTTAGAGGACTGTTTAGCCCTAGGGACTTAATAAATAAATAAATAAATAAATAAAATATACCTATTATTTGTTATAAATCCTTTCGCAGCTCGTGAGATTTTCGTGTAATTCCTATTTCAGTGCTGCACTTGAAAATTTACCGAAACGCCACTATTTGCTCCAGTCTAAGTAATTGATAAAAATCACTACAAATAAAAAATTATGAAGCATAAACAAGTAAGAAACAATGAGAATGAACAATAGTTAATTGAAATTTATTTTCAATATTCTGTTTAATAGAATTTTCTTATTATTTTTATTATTTTGAGATATGGAAAGTGTTTGAGTAAAATGAATTTGAATAATAAATTATATCTTTTGAATGTTCTGAGTTTAATTTCTGAGTAGATTCTGATAGAGTTGAAAATTCAGAATATAATATAAATATACAATCTTAATATTTGTTATTTTTTTAGTATGAAATGTTCTGATTCTTAATTTTTCAAAATTATTTAAGCGCGGAACGACGAAAAACAACATTGTTCAAGAAAGTTAAAGATAAACTTCTAATTTTTGAAGTTTAGGTTTCAACAGAAATCTAATAATTTCTGCGAAAGTATAGTTCTTGAAATATGAAAGAATGGATGTTAAAAATTTAATCATGATCATGAAAATTTTTTGAATGTTATGAGTAAATTTTGTTATTTTTTCACTACATTATTTTTCTTTGTCCATTAATGATTTAATGAAAATAAAATTTTTTATTTAGTAAAAAGATATGACTTGAAGAATTGTATAAGCTTGAAGAACACGTTTTCAAAAACTCTATTTTCTTTACTTGTTTATATTCATGCAAAAATGTTGCTTTAATTTCCTTATGGATATGAAGATATTCCGTAATATATGTGAAGTAAGATTGTAATTGAAAAATAATTGTTAAAAAAATTTCAACAATATAAAAATTATTTAAAAATAATAGTCTTCAAAGTTTTGGAAAAGTAACATATCCAATAAATCTTGGGAAAAAAATGTTTAACCAACATGTTTGTCTACATATTATATATTCATACTCTTCAATTTATTCTATATCCATTTTTGTAAAATTTATTAATTTTTATTATTGAGTTTTAATGAATTAGGGGTTGTAAAGTACGTAATTATGAAAATGTGAATTAACTATTCTCATTTAATAGAAAAGCGCAATTCAAACGCAGAGCCGGTTATTATAGATTGAAGAATACAGAGTTCGCTCTTAAGGTCTTCTGTCCTTTTCTAAGAAAAGAACATAAGACTCTTACTACTTCAAAAAATCTTCTTTCCTTTTCTATCAATGTGGTAAAAAAAGACTGAAGGTGTTTATGGCCTCCTGCGCATCCCTCTTAAGGTGCTTCTTCAATAGAAACCTAAGTTTGCACGTAGCGTCGATACGTAAACGTTCTGACGTCATCGACGCGCTGTTACCAACTGTCGCAAGGTTAAACATGGTTCGACACGAACCGAGTTTAACCATGTGGCAGTTGGTAACAACGCGTCAATGAGGTCAAACTTTTACGTATCGACGCAACGTGCCAGCTTAGGTTTCTATTGGAGAAGCACCTTTAGATCCACGCTTGAAAGACCAAACTTCTGATACGCAATCAAAGATGGACGCCAAGCATAAACCAGCATAAACGTGTGAGAGAATTCTTGTGCTTTGTTATGCCAAGTGAAAAATTTGGCATAAAAATTTCTGGACTGTTCTAAATTTCTCAGTATGCGAAGTAAAATACATTCGTGAATAGTGACTTTATTGCTTTTTCAAGTTGAAATCCCATTTTTTGGTGCAAATGTTTATTTCTATTAAAGTGAGAGTACTGTTTTGTCCTTCATATCCTGTTACGTTATGTAAAATTTTTTCAGAAATTTTATTCACAACAGGTAGAACAAAATCAGTTATCTCATTACAAATGAAAATCGAGAGAACTCGAATATTCGAGGATTGCTAGTGATAAAATGAGAAAAATGTTATATGCGCAAGTAATTTTCATGTTTCTAGGAATATTTTCCACGGGAATTCAAAAGAAAACACAAAATCAAGGCGTGCTTTCGATTAGAAATGATGAATATTATTATTATTCTAGCAGTAAAAACAGTAGAATACAGAATAACTGCAGAGGCAGGTCCGTTGTAAAAAGAATGCAGAGAGACCGCAGAGCGGTTGCAGAGTCTGGATTGCAGGCTCTAGCTGCTGCCGGACTTTCAAAGGCGGAAGTTTGCTGGTGTCATTCTGCCGCTAGAGGCTTCCAGATTCTGATACCCAGCCAACGTCAGGTTGACAGAAGATTACTACTAGGGTGCCAGTAAAGATCTTATTTTGCTTAAGTGCACGTAATTTTGGTAATATTATTATGAACGTAATGATAAATCATAATATACGCAAGCAGAAAAATAATTTATGACTACTAATTACATTCATTCATTTTCAGATCAAATAATTTACATTTTCAAACTCTATTTTCTCTTTCAGTTAACAGAAAATTGTCTATCCGTTTTACCCATGTGGTATGCAAGGAGAAAGTGATTAAAGAAAAAGTTTCCTGCCCGAGTTGCCAAGCCACCTAGCATCCAGAATGCGTCATAAGAACCACAATGATCCCAAATGTCGGCTACAATAAATTGTGTAGTCTCCACTCCTCTCCTGGACCCCTAGATCCGCAGGCTTTAGTTCGTACTAAATTCGCTATCATGAAGGAATCTATGTCAGCTGATTTGCGGAAAGTCAACAATGCTGTTTTTTACTTATCGCAAGATTTTAAAGCTATAATGCAGGCTCTCAGATAGCGAATTCATCATTGACGGTAACACAAAAAGGATCGAAGAACTTGAGGCTAATGTCGCAAAAATAACTTAATTATTTTTAGCCTCCCAGAGGCTGCGCATGTGCTCGAGACCCAGAGTGATTCCCCTCAAGCGCAAGATGAATCGACTGTCTTCAACCTCTTTCAATCCTTCCTCTCTGATAAGATTGTGATTGATGAGTTTAAAACCTGGCGAATCGGAAAATTTTCTCAGACACTTCCAAAGCCCAGGCCTGTCAAAGTGATGTTCACATCAGAACAGTCTGCTCCGTGAGTCCGGAAGGCCTTTGTGGAAGCGAGACTGTCCCAGAAAACTCCAGCTCAGATAAAGGACCTGAGTATATCAATCGACCGAACGCAATTACAGCAAGGTGAGGACAGAAGAGCCAAAAAGGAACTCGACGCCAGAAACAGCACAGTAGAAAAGAATCTACGCATCCAGTATCCCCGAGGCATTCCAACAGTCGTCAAGATCGATCCACCCAACTCTAACGCCAACCCACGACAACGGAATATTTAAATCAGGTACATATGTCTGTGTTTTATCAGAACGCCCGTGGACTAACTACCATTAGTTTCTGAAAATGGTTATCACCCCGCGTTATTTATCGATATTACTATTAAATTTAACTACCGTACATGGCTTCCTATCGTCGTGCCTAAACCGTGCTTAATTTTAAGAAAGCTAAATTATCCGCATTGTACGTAAGCCTCGCCAATATCGACTGGTCTTGGTGACATGGAAGAGGCCTTTTCCGCGTTCCCTTCTGTTTTATTCCAGCTCATCAGGGACTGTGTTCCTCTCTTTAAATCTAAGAACTCAAGGCAGAATAAATACCCACCTTGGTTCTTAAAATATCTTATAAATGACATATCCATCAAACATGACCTATTGAAGAGGAGTAAGCACGGGTGCCTGGCTTATTATTCAGATAAGATAAAATGTGTCTCTGATAGCATTAAGAAATTAATAAAGAGGGATCACCTTCAATATATCAGTGACATTGAGAAGGACTTATAAGTCAACCCAAAAGCATAATGTTGAACGATCACACAATTCTTAAATCAAAATTAGATAATATGAATATCCATGGTAACGTAACACAGCTAGTGCTTAATTATTTATCGAATAGGCCTAACCATGTAATGTATAGAGGTTTCTCATTGAAAACTTCTATTCCACGTCAGGGGTTCCTCAAGGCTCGGCCCTTGGTTCGCCGTTTTTTAATATTTATGTCAACGATATTGAACCATTTTAAAAATTCAACATACTAAAATACGCAGATGATATTAGGCTTTTCAGAACTATAAAGAACCAAGTAGACCAGGATGTGCTACAGTCCGATCTGGATAACCTTTTTAATGGTGCAATAACAATAAATTACCTTTAAATATTAGAAAATGCCGCGTCATGACTTTTTCAACATCAAACAATCCTATTTTTTATGACTACAAGATTGACATTACCCGCTGAAAAGGATTTTCTCTATTCGTAAACTAGGTCTGTGGAGTATTGTAAAAAAAATAACATAGTTTGTGTCCGTAGAAGGTTTGTGTGAATAAATGAAATCTTTTGTTAAGAAAACAGCGTAAACTTATATTTTATACACACAACAAGAGTAATACAATATATACTGAAGTGATGTTAG
>JBAGKK010016330.1:0-11732 GCA_037177015.1 Euceroptres primus
ATATATATAGAGGGGGGGTTATATATATATATATATATATATATATATATATATATTTTTGGCATGGATAGAAATATGAGCTGATATTTGAGATCATATTTGGGTCATATATGAGTTCAGTTTGAGCATATATCGAGGTCACATTTTCAAACTTTTGGAATTGACTATATGAGCTTATATTTAAGCTCAATATGAACTCATATTTGAGACCATATGAATTCATGTTGAAGATCGTATGAGCTCATATTTCACATCATGTGAGCTCATATTTGAGCCCAATGTTTTTAGGATAGATAGACAATGAGCTTATATGATTCTAAATATGAGCTCTTATTTGAGATCATATGAGCTCATATTTGGGATATTATTAAGGTCATATACGAGCTCATTGTGAACTCATATTGAGGTCACATTTTAAGACTTCTGGAATTGACTGTATGAGCTCATATTGAGATCATATTCAGGTCACATATGAGTTCATATATACTTTTGAAATTGACTGTACTTCCTGAAACACCGGCAGCAAAAAATATATATGCCTGTGTGTGTACCTCACTATATTATAAAAAGATATCGCCGCAGCCGCTGTTTCAAGATTCCCGAATAAGGTTGTATGTCCAAATGAGCTCATATGCGCTCTAATATGAGTCTTAATATGAGCTCATATAAGCCCTACTTTGTGCTTAAATGAGCCTTCATATAAGCTTATATGAGTCCTAATATGAGCTTATATGAGTCCTAATATAAGCTCATATAAGCCCTAATATGAGCTTATAAGAGTCCATATGAGCTTATATGATCCCTGATATGAGCTCCTATTAGTTTAAATTATACACCAGCGTGAAATTAGTGTTAAAATAAAATGTATATTAATTTTTGGTTTTTAGTCAATCTCACTGAAGATTTATGTCTTAATTTTATAGTTAAAAATTTGTTCTAGTTTCATAATTAATTTAATTTCAATGAAATTTTTTTTAAGGTGCATTACGGGGAGGAACCAAAAGAGCATCTCAAAAGTCTAAAAAAACTGTATTAATGGAATATAATAAAGTATTAAAACGTATTTAAATTTTTTTACCATTTCTCTGATAATTCAATATATTACACAATGTTCAAATTATTCGCTAGTGTTGTTAATTTCAATTTCATTAAAATTAAAAATTTAGCTTTAAAAAATAAAAAATAATTATAAAAGTAAAAAAAATATTTCAGTGAAATTGGCTAAAAATCCAAAATTAATATGATTTTTAATTTCAGGTGAACATGAAACCGTCAACTGGAAGGTTGGAGAGTATAAGGGGGCGCAGCCCCCCTAATATATGTGTGCGTGTGTGTGTGTGCGTGCCTGCACGTGTAGAAGAGCATCTCTTGAAATTCAACAGCCTTGTATTTGAAATAAGAAAATTGAATGCGGGCATTATTCCCATTTTTGAGTGGAGTCTGGAAAGAATAGCTCTTATTCATTATTTGTGATGTCATCTTTTTTCATGGTTTTAGACGTTTTTTTTTACATTCTCATCGCATGTCAGAAGATTTTATTTTGTTTCTTTATAGTCAGTCATCATTGCCCTTTTCGACGATGCTTTAATGCAGTGTCACCAAATTCACCAAGTCCATCCATTTTTGCTGACAAGTCTCAAATTCCCTCAAGATTTGTATCTCAGCTCCGTTGGCCTCCGGGAAGAATGTGTTCAAGAGAAAAGGGATCGTTTAATCGCTGCTTATCGGGCGTCTATTGTGCCCCTGATCGCCTATGCGAAAGAATTCAATGGTTTCCTTAATTTTTTTGCTCTTGATGTCGATGAATACGTTGAGTAAGTTAAAGAACTAAATTTTACATTATTCATCGACTTGTTGATTATTGTCGTGAGTTCCCAGTGGGTACGGGGATGTTAGACGTCTTTACGACTTTAGCGTCTGTCAAATTGTTGTCTTCGAGACGTCTCAGGACGTCAGACGTCATAAAGATGTCTTTGTGACTTCAATGTCTGTCAAATTGTTGCCTCGTAAACGTCTTAGGACGTCAGACGTTCTAAAGACGTTTGTGTCAAAATATTGTCTTATATACGTTTTAGGACGTGAGACGTTCATTGGATAGCAGTTAAGCAGACATTGAAGTCATAAAGACGTCGTTAGGACGTTATATAGACTTTTAACGTCCTCGTGTCTGCTGGAAAGAGAAAATATCCAATGGGTTAGGGAAAATATCCAGTCCTTGCCATATTATTATGAAGTAATGCCTGAACAGTAGGCACGAGGACATTAGACGTCTTTAGGACGTCCTTATGACTTCAGTGGTTTTCCAAATTATGGAAGTCTCAACTCATGGATGTCTCTTGTTCCAAGGACGTTCTTAAGATATGAGACTTCAATGACAATTGGACAGACATTTAAATTTTAAGGAAGTCCTAAAATTCTTAGGGTGTCTCAAAGACGTCTAATTACACCGCGCCTACTGAATTGCATATCTTATTAAGACGGCGTAATTCACGGTAGGCACTAAGTCAAAATACGTAATTAGAATGTTCTAAAAATATTTTCAGTCCAATGTTTCAAAGACGTCCTATAAACGTTCAAAATCGCCCAATGTTCCAAAGACGTCCTATAAACGTATAGAATCGTCCAACGTTCCAAAGACGTCCTATAAACGTCTAGAAACGTCCAATGTTCCAAATACGGCCTATAAATGTGTGGAACGTTAGACGTCTACAGAACGTCTTTCGGACGTCTATTTTCGTCTAAATGATGTTCTCGAGATGATTTATGTCCTTAAGACAACTCACAGTGTAGCCAAAACACTTTTTCTTGGCAAATGTCTGTCTACAAGCCAATCTTCAATGGAATATGATGATTTTTTTTAAATGACCGTAAGGCTTCCAGATAACAACAAAGTAAACAATATTTTTTTCCTAACTTTTCAGATGTACCTTTTTTTAAAGATCTTCAAATTGACCAAAGAAGAGCTTAAATCAGTGTCATAACTATCAAGCAATAATTTCCAGTAGGTTAGAGTAAGGAAAAAAATTGTTTATAATGTTTGAAACAAATTAATGAACAAAAGCCATTTTCTCGTGATTCGCAATGACTAGTTGATTGAAATTTATAGTTTTTACATAAAATATGAGACAAATTAATGCCTAATTGCGGTAAATTAGGAACAGCTGCTGTTTAATAATTATTTAAAAAATTTTTATAAACAAATACACAGTTTTCGTGCATCACAATGAATAAGCTCAATTTGTTTTTGCAGAATCAAACAAAAATGTTTTTCCAAAGTCTCCTTGCTGTCATGTTTTTCAAATTGACAACAACGGTTAATTATGTAAACGATATTTATAAACAAATTCACATTTTCAACATTATTCCACGAATAGACCCAATTTATTTGCGAAACCAACTAAAATGTATTTCCAGTGACTCTCAGCTAAAAATTTGTTCAAACTGATAAAAAATATTAATTATTTAAACAATTTTTATAAATAAATGCCAATTTTGACTATTTTTGCAAGAATAGGTTCCATTTTCTTAACGAAATCAACTAAAAATTTTTTGCCATTGACACTTTGCTACGATACTGTGCGAATGTAGAAGAACAGATAATTATTTACACAATTTTTATAAACAAATGTACATTTGGGCCGCTTTTACATGAATAGGCTTATTTTTTCGTGGAATAAACTAGAAATGTCTTACCAATGACTCTTTCTGGTAATATTTGTCCAATTAACAAGAACTGTTGATTATTTAAACAATATTTATCAAAAATTCACAGACTACCATTTCTCCATGATAAACAATAATATTTTTTGTGGAATCAATAAGAAATGTCTTGCCACCCGGTGGGCAAAAAATCATGAGACATCCCAGAGACGTCCCTGCAATGTCCAATGTCAGTCCAATCGACGCCCCGGGGATGTTTTATGCCTCAAGGACGTCTTTAAGACATTGGATGTCTTTGGGATATTGATTAGACTGAAATTGGTCGTCCCAGGGACGTCCCTGGGTTGTCCCTGTGATGTCCCCGATTTTTGTGCTCACTGGGTTCTTGTCATATTTTTTTAATTAAGTAAAAGTGTTGATTATTTAAACAATATTTATAAATAAATTCACAATTTGACCATTTTTCCATGATTAATATTAGTTTTTTCTGCGGAATGAACTAAAAAATAGATATAATATAATTTATTATGAAATAAATTATATTATTATATAATAACCTTGGTTTTAAAGTTCATTCCCAAAAGAAATTAATATTAATCATGGAAATTAGTCAAATTGAATTTGTTTATAAATATTATTAAAATTATTATAAACATTTTTTGTTGCTCTAACCTACTGGAAATTATTGCTAGATAGTTATTACACTGATTTAAGTTCTTCTTTGGTCAATTTGAAGATTTTAAAAGAAAGGTACATCTGAAAAGTTAGAAAAAAATATTGTTTATTTTGTTGTTAAATAAAAAATTTTTGTTTGGTCAAAGTGAATTTTCTGCACGGACTCGTTATACCTGGAAACCTTAAGGTGATTTTTAAAAAAAGTCATCAAAATCATTGAAAATTAGCTTGTAGACAGACTTTTATCCACAAAAAGTGCTGTTGGCTACATTGTGCGACTTTTCAAGATATAAATTTTCATGGATATACTAAAGACGTCTGTAACGTCTGTAAAACGTCTTGATGTTCACGGGGATTTTTTACGACAAAAAAAATCAGAAAATAAAAAAATGAAGCATTGAAACGTTTTTGAGGTCATAGGTATAAAGTTTTGTGTTTAAAAAACATTCCTCTTCATTTAGAAAGTATAAGAAAGAGGAGCATTCTGCAGGAGAAGTGAAAGAGGAGATATCTTATCACTTTAGGATGAAAGCAAACCTCGAAGCGAACTTACCGAGATCCATCTGTATCGGTCCATTTCTTGTGAACGTGCTGCCTTTGAAGGACTTTCTCGTTGGAAAAAGGAAGCAAGTAGCTACGTGTCTTCTGCGAATGTTTACGACACGACTACATAATCAATTGGATGAGAGCCTTGTCGAGTATTTACATATCAGAAGGAGACTCAAAGAAGCCCCCCAGAATATCGAGCAGATCTTCGAAATACGTGAATGGATAGAGACAATTCCCATAACAGTGAAATCCATTGAGGAAAATGTTCAGAGGCTAAAACTAGAGTATGATATATTGGATTCCTTCTGGTGGAATTTATCTGATGCAGATTTTGAAGCTAAATGGGAGGCTATTGGATTTCCACAGCAACTAAAACTGCAAGTAAGATGCTTTTAATGATATAATGATCCGAGACGTCTTAGAGATGTTGATGTTAGTCCGTTTGCCGTTTTGTGGACGTTTCATGTCCTAAAAGGGTCTTTAAGGCATGAGATGTACAGGATACAGCAATTAGACTGCCATCAACGTCCCCGGGACGTCCAATTTCCGTCCAATCGACGTCCTCAAGATGTCTTATGTCTAAGGACGTCTTTAGGACATTGGGCCTCTTTAAAATGTTGATTGAATTAATATAGGACGTCTCAGAGACATCCCTGGGTTGTCCCATGTTTTTTGCCTACTGGGAAGTGAGCACGGGAACTTTAGACATCTTTCAAATATCTCAGTGAGCACGGGGAATTTAGTTGCCTTTAGGAAGTCCTAAAGACGTTTTTGGACATCCGTGTCCTTCTATATGATTCTCCTACGAGCCTCTAATGTTCTAAAGACGTCCTGAAAACATAAGTCGTCTCTAGGACATCTGAGTGGTCACGGGAACTTACTTGCTTTTCGAATGTCTTGAGGACGTCTTCAGGACATTCATATGCGTCTAAATGATATTCTAGGGACATTTAATATCCTTAAGACGGATGTCCTAAAGACGTCTAACATCTCCGTGTCCACACGTTGTGACTCAATAAGCACAGTAATATCTTAAAACTTTTGTATGTGTAAAGGTCTTTTGTTAACATTTTTAAGACGTCCTAAGAAAGTCCTATGGACGTCCTAGAAACTTATAATGTCCTAGAGGTGACCTTAAAGAAGGAAAATCATAGGACATCCATGGATATCCTTAAAACGTCTTTGACGTCTTTAGAATACCCCGATGCCCACTGTAATGATATCGTACTATTATTTTTGCGCAGACAGAGGAGACCCTGGAATTCTTGGAAAATGAACAGGAACGGTTCTTCAAACAGGAAATTTTGGATGAAATCTCTCTTTCTGAAAAGATAGACGAGTTGGTTGGTCAGGTGACAAACATAGCACTACAAACGGATATTACTAAAGTTCAAGAGACAGCGATCGAGGTAAAAAGGACCTGGAAAGTAATGAAGGAGTGTCAAATTCAGGGACTTCTTCTCAACGAACGACAAAAGCTTTTTGGCGTCCCTGTTATTCCTTTTGAACATCTCAACAAGCTGATTAAGGAATTCGAACCCTACCAAAGTCTCTGGATTACAGCCGCCGGTATCTATTATTACCTTTTATTTTGTTTATATTTGTTTTCTACAAAATTTTGAGCTTAAAAAAATGGATAATCTTTTTGGTGATTAAGATTGGCAAAAGTGGTACGATATCTGGATGGAAAACCCCTTAATACAGATCGATGGGAACCAGATTGACGTCATGGTCAACGACATGTATAAGGTCATGTCTCGATGCGAGAAGACTTTTCACGAATTTCCAAGTACGGAATATATCATAAAAAGTTTCAACATTAACGTCCTGAGGACGTTTTGGAGACGTTAAAAGGACGTCATGGAGAAGTTATAAGGACGTCTTGGAGACGCTATGAGGACGCACAGTGTGGCCAAAAGCACTTTTTGTGGACAAAAGTCTGTCTACAAGCCAATTTTCAATGGATTTTGAAGTTTTTTTTTAAATGACCGTAAGGCTTCCAGCTATAACGAGTCGGTCCAGAAAATTCACATTGACCAAACAAACACTTTTTACTTAACAACAAGATAAACAATATTTTTTCCTAACTTTTCAGATATTCCTTTTTTTGAAGACCTTCAAATTGACTAAAGGAAAGTTTAAGTCAGTGTAATAATTATCTAGCAATAATTTCCAGTAGGTTAGGGTAAAAAAAAATTGCTTCTCATGTTTTAAGCAAATTAATGAACAACAGTATATTGAGCAACAAGTGCGGGAAGTCGCCGATTACCCGCACCTGTTGCTCATACTTTTTTCTTTTTATAAGTGCGTAATCAGTTATAAAAAATAATAGAGAATCGGGATTCCCCGATCCGGTTGTCGACGCGACGCATGCGCAGTGCGAAATGATAAAAGAAGCGTTAAGAAATGTATTTTTTGCGTGAAAAAATCTATACATGAAGTTGCACAATATGTAATAATGGTTTCGTGGGGAATTTATCATTTTGCACTTGCTAAACAGACGTTCAAAGTAGCATTTGTTACTCACGTATGAAAAAAAAGCCATTTTCTCGTGATTCGCAATGATTAGTTATTTGAAATTCATAGTTTTTATATAAAATATAAGAGAAATTAACGTCTAACAATTAATTAATAACAGCTGCTGTTTGATAATTATTTAAACAATTTTTATAAACAAATACACAGTTTTCGTATGTCACAATGAATAGGCTCAATTTTTTTTTTGCAAAATTAACCAAAAATTTCTTGCCAAAGACTCCTTACTGTCATTTTTTCAAATTAACCACTGTTAATTATTTAAACAATATTTACAAACAAATTCACATTTTCAACATTATTCCACGAAGAGGCCAAATTTTTTTCGGAACCAACTAAAAATGTGTTGCCAGTGACTCATAGCCGTAATTTTGTTCACATTGATAAAAAATATTAATTATTCAAACAATCTTTATAAATAAATTCACATTTTAACCATTTTTCCAAGAATCGGCTGTATTTTCTTAGCGAAATCAACTAAAAATGTATTGCAAATGACTCTTTGCTATGATACTTTACCAATGGATAAGAACAGTTAATTATTTAAACAATTTTTATAAACAAATTCACATTTTGAAAAATTTAGCATGAATAGACTTATTTCTTTCGTGGAATAAACTAGAAATGTCTTACCAATGACTCCTCCTTGTCATATTCGCTTAACTTACAAGAACTGCTGATTGTTTAAACAATGTTTATAAGCAAATTCACAGATTACCATTTTTCCATGATAAATAATAATTTTTTTTGCGGAATCAACAAGAAATGACTTGCTTGTCATATTTTTCTAATTAAGAAAAAGTGTTGGTTATTTAAACAATACTTATAAACAATTTCACAGTTTGACCATTTTTCCATGATAAATATTAATTTTTTTACGGAATGAACTAAAAAAACAAGGTCATTATATATGTGCAAATCAAAGGTGTAATGGTTCTTTGTTATTGGGTTACTTGGTTATCAAATTATCTATTTATTGGGTATTGTAACTTGAAGACAACCGAAAATGTGAATAATCTATTCTATAAAATATCTTAAGTTAGCAGTTCAACTTTTCAGGAACACTCAAGATATTTTATGAAATAGACTCTTCACATTTTTGGTTTTCGTCAAGTTACAATACCCAGTAAATAGATAATTTGATAACCAAGTAATCCAATAAGAAAAAACCCATCACACCTTTGATTAACATATATGTTCAAAAACCTCGGGTTTTTAGTTTATTCCGCAAAAAAATTAATATTTATCATGGAAAAATGGTTAAACTGTGAATTTGTTTATAAATATTGTTTAAATAATCAACCCTTTTTTAATTATAATATAATATTTATCATGGAAAAATATAAAACTGTAAATTTGTTTATAAATATTGCTTAAATAAACAACACTTTTTTAATTTGAAAAGTATGACAAGAAAGAATAACGTGCAAGACATTTCTTGTTGATTCCACAAAAAAAATTAATATTTGTCATGGAAAAATGATCACATTGTGAATTTGCTAATAAATATTGTTTAAATAATCAACACTTTCTTTAATTAGAAAAATATAAGTGGCCAAAATTTACATTTCCTTATAAAAATTGTTTAAATAATTAACTGTTCTTGTCCATTGGCAAAGTATCATAGCAAAAAGTCATTTGCAATACATTTTTAGTTGATTTCGCTAAGAAAATGGAGCCTACTCTTGAAATAATGGTCAAAATGTGCATTTATTTATAAAGATTGTTTAAATATATAATATTTTTTATCAATTTGAATAAAATACAGCTAGGAGTCACTGGCAACACATTTTTAGTTGATTCCGCAAAAAATTGGGCCTCTTCGCGAAATAATGTTGAAAATGTGAATTTTTTTATAAATATTGTTTAAATAATTAACAGTTGTTAATTTAAAAAATTGACAGCAAGGAGTCTTTGGCAAGACATTTTTGGTTGATTTAAAAAAAAAAAAAATTGAGCCTATTCATTGTGACATACGAAAACTGTGTATTTGTTTATGAAAATTGTTTAAATAATTGTCAAACAGCAGCTTTTATTAACTAATCGCAATTAGGCATTAATTTCTCTCATATTTTATATAAAAACTATGAAATTCAAACAAATAATCATTGCGAATCACGAGAAAATGGCTTTTGTTAATTAATTTGTTTAAGACACTATAAACAATTTTTTCTTATTCTGACCTACTGCAAATTATTGCTAGATAGTTATTACACTGACTTAAACTCTTCCTTAGTCAATTTGAAGATCTTAAAAAAAAGGTACATCTGAAAAGTTAGGAAAAAATATTGTTTATTTTGTTTACAGGCATTTTGTTTTCAGGCATCAAAACTAACCTCACCAACAAGATGTTTATATAGTAACAGTTTATGACGCTAGATGGCGTTAGTAGTAGCAAAATATTTTGCTCACCGATGACCGGTGACCAAAATTACTTTGCACACCGCTACCAGTAAACAAAACATTTTGGCCACTGCTCATCAATGCAGTGCGCAAACGGTCATTTTAGGTGTCTGTAAACGGTGGCCAAACGAGGGTTTTGCATGCATGTGTGAAGAAAAAAATTTTTGTTTGACAAAAGTTAATTTTCTGCACCGATTCGTTATACCTGGAAGCCTTACGGACATTTGAAAAAACATCAAAATCCATTGAAAATTGGCTTGCAGACAGACTTTTGTCCACAAAAAGTGCTTTGGGTCGTCTTAGAGACGTTATGATGACGTCTTGGAGAATTTATGAGTACGTTTTGGAGACATTATAAGTACGTATTGGAGACATTGTAAGGACGCCTTGGATAAGTTATAAGGACGCCTGTGAGACGTTATAAGGGCGTCTTTGAGATGTTATAAGGACGTAGTTGAAATGTTATAATGACCTCTTTGAAATTATAGTATCAGTCTAATAGATGTCCTAGAAACGTCTGATGTCCTAAGGACATCCATTTTACGGACATTGAAGTCCTAAAGACGTGCTTAAGACGTCTCAAAGACGATTAATAACCCGGAGCCCACTGGACTTATGACACGTCCACAAGACGGGAATCGGAGTGACACCAACGTCTCTAAGACGTCTCTAAGATAAAGATATCCCTGTGACGTCCGAAAGACGTCTTTATGACGTCCGAAAGACATTTAACGTCCCCGTGCGCACTAGGTGGGCCGAAAAAAATTGTAGATTGATTTTCACGATAGGAAAAATCTTTTTCTACCTAGAAAAATAGGTTTCCATAACTTTTTATAGATTTAAAAACATATATCCTCTCTCAGATGAAAGGAAGTGAAGTCAAAAACGTTCGAAAACAGTTATTTTTTCGATATATCACTTTTTTGTAGAAATTCAAGTTATAGCCGTGGATGTGAAGAATCGTATCGAAATTTTTAAGCCCCACGTTGGAGTAATGCAGGCACTGCGTAATTCTGGAATTAAAGCCCGGCATTTTGACGAACTGAGTGAGCGCACGGGGATACAAATGGCTTTGACGTCATCATTGACTTTCAAGGACCTACTTCGTGCGGGTATAATGGATGTTGAAGAAATCGTTAAAAGTATGTCCGAAAGTGCTGCAAAGGAGTACGCAATTGAAGGAGCTTTAAACAAAATGAAATCTGATTGGGAAACTATCAAAATGGAAGTAATGCCCTACAAAGCGTCAGGCAAGTTAATATTGCAGATTTTAATCTTCATTCGCCAGAAAATAACGAGTTACGTGATTCACTTTGATCAATTTTACTTTGATATAAATTTATTTTTCAAATTATACTTTAAAGTTGAAAGCAAACTACTAATTTTGTCTGGGACATCTCAGTACATCCCTGGGACGTTGATGTGCCTAGTTTTTGTTCCGTGGACGTCTTATGTCTTAAAGATGTTTGTAGGACATAAAACTTCTACAAGACGGCCACCGGACTGACAACAGGGTCCCATGAGTGTCCCTAAGAAGTTCCAAAGGCAAAGATGTCCCTCGGGTGAAAAATACTGAGACATCTCCAGCATGTCCTTGACACGTTCAGTGTCAGTCGAATCAACATTCCAAAGACGCCCAATGTCCTAAAGACGTCCAATATCCTAAAGTCGTCCTTAAGATATAAAACATCCCTGGGATGTCGATTGGATTGACATTGGACGTCTCTGGGGTGGCGCACGTTTTTTTGCCTACCAGGCCCGTACCCACTGTGTTTCTGACCTAATTATTCGCATAAAATAATTTTAACTTTTGAAGTGAGTAATAAAACCATTTTGATTTTAAAAAAGCGTATGACTCTATTATCCGTGCGCGAATGTATTGGATTCTTGTTTTCTTAGGTATCCCCAAG
>JBAGKK010016341.1:0-11730 GCA_037177015.1 Euceroptres primus
CTAAATAATACTTTCTCACATTCACATTGACGGTCGAAGAAAGGAATGATTTGATTCTCATCAAGTCTGATATCTAACAAAGTTTATAAATCCTAAACATAAAATCCTAAAATAAAATCGTAATTTATTATTATGAATTTTTTTAAGAATCGTGATTCAATAATTATTTACAATAATTCAAGCAGAGAAATAATCGCACTTCTTTTTTTATGTAAGATATTGTTTCTTGAAGCTTTGAAGAGAAATGGCGAACCAAATATTACAGTTTTTTTTATGAACATTTCCCATGACTTTAGGCTTTTAAAACTTCAAAGTTTGCGGTAAATCTCTGAATATTAAACACCGACCGCCTTTTACGAGAATTATTTTTTTGAGGCCTACTACAAATCCCATGAACACTTTAATCCTTTGTTAAAAATAAATGATCCTAATAAACAAATACAATATTTGTGTACGTCCATATTAAAACAGATTACTTTTTCTATTCAGGTTTCCGAGATATTCGCGTTTGTGTAAAGAAATTTACAATTTTTGGCTAACTTCAACCTTTTCTTAATCCCTTGACTGCCGATGGCAAAGATCTTTGCCACTTAGGACTTTTCCCAGACTGCCGGAAAAAGACAAATCTTTGCCATGAAATATTTTAGTGTATTTAAGTCTACATGTGTTTTCATTACCAATTAAGAGTATTTATATATATTTTAGGATATGCTGATCACAATTCCATAGTCGGTTTAACAATTTTTTGTGTCTGAAAATTAATATGGCTGCTTAAAAACCGCGTTTTTTCCGATTTTTTGAAAAACTTTGCCATGAAGTACTTACTTTTCCGAATTGCGATAATTTTAAACCCCATATAATGGATGAAAAATATGTTGAGGCACAAAGATATCTTCAAAAAATTAATATGTAGTTACAAACCTTGGAAATCACCGTTGAGTTCAGAGAAACTACCCCTAGTGGAGAAAATTCGTTTACTCATTGTTTTACAGACTAACACTCAGTTTTTATTCAAGAAAATATTTATTGGAATGTAAAGAGGAGATTTCTAAGACTGTCAATACATCCTACCTCTTGCAATCCACTCTGATGGGAAAAAACCACCCTTGTTACTTCAATATACACTATTCCCAAATGTCAATAATTTCACACCCCACGTGATGGACGAACACGTGTTTTGAGACATACAGATAATATATAAAATATACATGTAGGTACAATCCTTGAAAATCACCCTTGATTTCACAAAAACTACCTCTAGTGGAGAAAATTCATTTACTCATTGTTTTATATATTAACACTCAGTTTCGACTCAAGAAAATATTCATTGGAATGCAAAGAGGAGTTTTCTAAGACTGTCAATAAATCCTACTTCTTGGAATCCACTCTAAAGAGAAAAAAAACCACCCATTTTACTTCAATATAAACTTCTTCCAAAATGGCAGTAATATCAGAAACAACGTGATGAATGAAAAAATGTGTCGAGACAGTCGCTAAATCCGAATTTGCAATGAAAAGTACCAAATTCAAAGCATTTGAAGTTTTAACATTAAACAGACGTTCGAAGTAGAATTTCTTACGCACGTATAAAACACATTTTCCTTTTGTTATAAATAATTTGGTGAACAAATGTGGTTTCTTGGGAATTGGCTACTTTCTGTTGCTTCAGTTTTTTCCAAAAAATCAACTAAAATTACCTTGCTTTTGGTTCAGTATTGTCGCAAATTTCCATTGGGCAACCATTGGTTATTTTTCAGACAGTTTTAGCTAAGAAATACATAACTTCGTGAATAACACAACAATGGTTGTCCAGTGGAGGTTTGTGACAGTACTGAGCAAAAAGCAAGGTTATTTCAATTTATTTTGTGGAAAAACTAAATTTCTGTAGTAAAAACTGACAAAGTTATGCATTTGTTGATTAAGGTTGTTTAAAAAATTAACAATTGTTGTCTAATATCAAATTATCACTCAAGAGAACCATTGGCAAGATATCTGCAAAAGAACCATTGATCAAGAGAACCATTGAAAAGATACCTGCAAAAGAAACGCATTATATTTATTAGATAATGGTCCAAATGTGCATTTGGTTATAAAAGTTGTTTAAATAATGACTATATATTGTTTATTTTTATTCAGTTTCTAATTAGACTTTATTACACTTACATTTCATCCCAAAAATGTAAGTTTGAAGCAACAGAAAGTAGCAAATTCCCAAAAACCACATTTGTTCAATTAATTGTTTATAAAAGAAGGAAAATGTTGATTGACATACATTTTCTTGATCAGTTCTCGATCCACATGCAGAAAATCTTCATCAGGAGTTCAAACTACAATTTTGAATTTTCGGCAGTTTGGGCATGTTTCTTGAAATTGAGTCGGCTGTCAAGGGGTTCATTAACTAACACTTCGAACATGTCTCAGAAGCAAAGGGAAGTGAAAGAGATTTAACAAAAAGTGTACTTTACGAAAGTTAGGTTCTTCCGCATAACTGACAATTTTGCACAGTAAATGTCATAAAATTGTTTATGTGTGGCCTATTTTTAAAAGCTAGTTAATTGAAGTGCACTTTCTTGAGGAAAATGAACGAAGAGTTCAAGAAATATACAAAAGTTGCAGTTTAGATTGACTTTTTTGTTCACAATTATGTGCGATGACTTTTTTATTATATAACATTCAAGGTTCTTTTTCGATTTTATTTGTTCATAATTTCATTAATAATACAATTCTGCACTTCACTACAATTTCAAACTAGAACTCCATCAAATAAGTGATGTTTCAAAATAAGTCCTCTTTGACGATAACAAAAACCGATATTTTACCGTTATTTTAAAATTTATAATATATAACTACTGCCTTGTATTAATCTTTACGACGTTTCTAAGTTTTTTTTCGTGAAACAGTATCTCTTTAACTTTCTTCTGAAATTTAGTTTTTTTTAGAAGAATACTTCAACTGCGATTTTCTTGAAATGCTGTTTCGCGGAATTCAAACTTTGAAAGCGTCTTACATCCTCATTTTTGAAGCTAGAGGGTTCGATTTATTTTTAAATTAAGGGAATTGATCTGGGAATATAATCCTATTTATAACTCCATATCGACAAAGTGGTACGTTTTAATGTGGTCATACATATTATATGCATTATTTTTACCAACCTGAATTGCTTTGTTCCTCGTCTTGCATAATATTTATAATCTCTCCTCCTTGGCTATCCTTATTAGATGCCATTGAATCTTGAGGAAATTTATTTTGATTGGCAGAAATAGCACCAACACTACCAGCATCTTTATTTACAACTTTACTTGGAGGGCACGACGTGTGTGTGCCGGTAGCCACACTTTGTAAGAACCTCGATGCATCTGTAGCTGCCGGCCCAACAAGAGCACGACATTTGCCCTCTACTTTATCCCAAGCACAGTAGGGATCCTGTAGCGCAACGCATTCACCACAAGAGAGAATTCTGTCGCTGTAACATCGATGCAACCTCAGAGCTTGGACTTGGCTGTCGGAGATAACAACAAGACGACCATCTTCCAAGCCATCACCGGCTTGAGTTGCGCGAACCACTTTTATTCCACGAACTGGAATTGTAGCTGGAAAAGCTTGAATTTCTTCAATTACAACAGAACTAACTCTTTGATGAGAGTCAGCCGACTCGGCATTGATAGCTTTTATGACTTTCCCGTTGTCAGTACCAATAAACAAAACGTCGTAAGTTTTACCTCCGGGCGTTTTAACTTGAGGATCTACTGTGATCTGGGTAAATCTATAACTAATAAACAAAAAAGTTTATTTTTAATATTTATAATTGAGGGACCGGTTGCAAGAACCAAACATAACTCAAAAGCGTTGACCTTGTTTTATCGGGATTTATATGTAGTGTGGGGCCAACGAAATAAAGCTATGTCTGAATCTTAATTTAAAGCGACTTCAAAGAATTTCAATAATTGTAATGATCTTGAATTGTACTAATATTCAATTAGTAGTCATAAAGATTGTTTTGACTTACTGAAAACTGGTTCGAATAACGATGGGCTGTCCAAAGAAACTTGGAACGGATTCATCCATAAGAGAATGACTTTTTATAAAATTTAAGGTCAAATCAGGCAATGTGCGAGAATCATTAACACATTGACCTGGCCTGGGATCTGGAACCTTGGCACTCTGCACAGGAAGCCAGTTAGAGTTAAGAGCACTTTGCTCTTTAAAATTACCTTCGAAGGTATCAGCTATATCTTGCAACGAGAAAGCGCAAACAGCTGATCCACTTATACTATTAACTGGCGTTGTGAATGCGCCATATATCAACTGTGCAGCCATACTACCATATTGACCAGATATCAGTTCCGTTGTAGATTCTGTGAACAAAAAAATATACATAAAAAACTCGCTTGATCGCTTCTTTAATGATAAATTTAAGATTTGATGTCAAGTGAGTCATCCTTCCTTCAAGGAGGTCCAACATCATACTTAAAGTTAATGATTTTAGGTTCCACTTAATGAGAAAACATCACCACAAAAGTTTTAGCCCAATCGGAAGATTCCTGAGGGCGCTGAATCGCGTTTGAAGATCTAATTAAAGTTCTATTCGTGCGTACATGTAGTTTATTGCCTATTTTTCAGGAATTTTAGCGAGGGTATGATCTTGTGGGGTAAAAAATTTCCGAGCATAAGTTTAAAGCAGCAAATATGTTTAACAAAATATTCAATGAAGCATATTTCTATTCTTAGATTAGCTTTGACAATGATTCTTGTCTTAGTTTCAATCACTTTTCTTCTTCTTTGTCATACTTATCGAATATGTTTGTCGAAAACAAGTAGCAAGTATTTGTTACTTGTTTTCGAAAAGTATTGGCGACAAACTTCATCTTTGGTCAATGTTTTGTTGAATAAAATGTTCTTAATAAGAGCGATTTCAGCAGTGTCAATGGACACACATTTAAGAAGTCAGCATCTGTAGGACAAGTTACGGCGTGCTTGCTCAGAAATGATGTCGGTATGCCCGTGATGGTTAGAATATCGGAGAGACATTTTTGAAGCGAAGTTAGCGAGGGTATGGAATTTTACTACTGCTTAGAGACACATCTTATTAAGAAAATCGCACCCGCTTGCTAAAGGTCCATAATTTTATTGCACAAAATTATAGAGGTTTGGGAAGCAGTTGCAACTTTCTCGGCAAGAGAAGTAAACGGGGCACTTGCCCCGTTTGATGAAATACTCCCATCGCGGGCATATAAACATCATTTCTGAGCAAAGACTTCGTAACTTGTCCTAGAGATGCTGACTTCTTAAAAGGTTTGTCCATTGAAACTGCTGAAAGGGGTGTCGCACTTATTAAGAACTTTTTGCTCAACAAAAATTGATCGCAGATAAAGTTCAGCGCCACTCACACAGCAACAGGATATTGCGAGATATGCTATTTGAAATCACTTAGGTCTCGGGTCATCCCAGAGGTATCACAGGTTTAACCGACTGGATATCCTACAAGTCGGAAATTTGGATATTCCATTTACGTTGCGAACAGTATTTGCCACTTGTTGTCGACAAACATCGTAACATGTTTGATAATTATGACAAAGAAAAAGAAAACTCATGAAAATTAGGACGAAAACCGTTATCAAAGCTGTTCTGAAAATAAAAATATGATTACCTCAGTTTTTGTTAAACATGATTGAAGGGTCGTTGGGCATAAGGGCGTGTTAAATTTCGGAAATTTGTTTTATTTGCTTAAATTAATTGTTTTAACTTAACTCATGTTCCTGTAGAAGATTATGGTCCAGTTAGATTTGGAAGTGTGCCGGGGAAAAAAAGCAGTGCATAAGGGCGCAAGTGCTAAGAGCCACGTAGTGCATTTGTCTAAATGTCATGTTTGAAACTTGTGTCGTCACAAAAAAAGCATTAGTTGTACGAAAAAAGGATTAATATACACTTCATTGCAACGTGAAACTGCTGAAACTTATCATGTTTTTCTCAATGTCATCCTCGAAATCGATATTTGATCATTTTTTTCTTCGAAGACAGTGCTTCTTTCCGCCTGTTTTTTTCGCAGTTCAATAGAGATAAATAATAGCACGAGAAGCGTTTTTAGTTCTTTTAAAATCAATTCAAAAATAAAAAAGTTATGCAGCTTTTTCTGTGTCAGGAGCGGCGTTTTGGGGATGCGTCATTTTTTCGACGGAGATGGTTGATTTTATCCAGGCGTTCCTTTTACGATTCAATAGAGCTGAGTAATAACTCAAAAGTGCTTTTATTTTATTTTTTTGTAAATTCGAAAATAAAAAAGCTATGCAGTTTTATCTGTGTCAGGTCGGTGTTTTTTGGGACGTGCCGTCCCTTTGACAAGGGTTTTCTCGGAGATGGATACTTTTTTCGAAGCACACCTTCCTCGATTTAATAGAGCCTGATAATACCTTGAAAATTGTTTTTTAGTTTTTTGTTTAAAATTAAATGCTGCAAAATTTATTTTTTGGCACTTACGCCCTTGTGCCCGACGACCTTTCATTTGCTGCTTTAAACTTAGGCTCGGTAATTTCTTACTCTACAAGACCATATACACGCTACAATTCCTGAAAATTATAGACAATAGACTACGCAGGCACCAATCGAACAGTAATAAGAACACTAAACGCGATTCGGTACCCTTACGAGTTTTCCGATTTGGCTACAACATTTGATTAAAATGTGTCTCGACAGTTTAAAATGGCTACCAGAGATAGTAGTGACTTTGTCAGAAATTTCCAAAAGTTACGAATATTTCACATGAATTATTTGAAACTTTCATATATTACTTTTGAACTATGGTAACTTTCGGAAATGTCTGGAAATTTTGAACAAAGTCATTACTAATAGCTCTGGTGGCCATGTTCAACACATGGTACACATTTAGCTTTGAGATTCACGGACTTGGTTTAAGGTTTCTTCCTGACAGCGAGTCTTACGTTTGAGGTTAAATTAACACGTCGATTAATACGGAGTATCATGTTGTGACATCAATTCGCAAAATAGTCATATGTTGATGCATAAACAATATTACAAAAATACAAGGGGCAACCACTGATATCTATAATAACTGAATGGCAGACCACAGTGTTAAGGCTGTTGAGCCCGCGCCCAAAAAATGTCGGAAATTGTGAAATTAAAATAATTTTCAATTGCTTCCAGTCTCGAAGGATTTAGATTAGCAAATGAGACTTCCGAATTTGCGTGAAGCTCGGAAGGAACTTTGAGACTGCACATGAATCGGAAAGAAGCGTTTTTTTCCGAAAAGAGGGAAATCTTGTCTGAGATCTGAGATGAGAAATGTGCAAATTAACATGAGAACGAGCATGAAAGTAAAATCATAGGTGCGAGAAAGAGAGCAAGACTTGCAGCCGTTGAAGGTGTAAAGTGCGGAACTCTCGCGGGAGAAGTTGTAATTACATAGCTATGCTTTCTTTCCGCGAATATTAAAAGGTGAATAAGAAATTGTTCGACAAGATCAAGAAAAGTGATATTTATTTTGGAAGTATAATTGCTTTGAAGTTATCTATTTTTATGCAGCTATAATAAAAATAATTGTCAATAGGCGATATTTCTTGACTCGCTTGTTATCAGCGTTTTACCGACTGGAGATTCACCTACGGGCATTATTACCTAAATTCGAAAAAAAGTCAAATTTATTTTTGATTTTGATTTTTAGAGATCAAATACTTATTCTTCAAAAAAATGCTTACGATCAATGGAAAGAGCGTGCAAATCCCTACCAAAATTTAGAAGCAAAAAATTGATTTTATTGATAGTAACAGAGGTATTAAATACCATCGAAATAGATGGTACCCATACAGAACTCAAAAATTGCACCCCCTCCTTATCGGTAAATATGTGTCCCAGCGACAAAATTTTTGTTTCCATAAACTACCATCCAATAGGACTGCACTTTGCCCAAGTTTGAGCCCGATCGATTTTTGGGGTTGGGGCAGTTGAGAAATAATGCCCCCTATATAACATGTTATCGACTGTTGCAGGAAATTTGGGCAGATAATATTCTTTTTTTAATGCTCACTACTTTACTCTGATTATTATTTTTGATTTTGAAAATTGATTTGCAGTGTACAAAAAAATTTAGGCAAGAAAGGAATTTGATAGGACTTGTAATTGTTTAGACATAATTTTTAAAGAATAAGTACGTCAAAAGGCAGCTTGAATATAAATAAAAAATGTAGGAATGAAAGTCTACTTTGTCTTATACAATTTTTTGTATAATTTATTTATTCTTTTATTTTATTGAAACATTTATTTATTTTATTATATTTTCTTATTATATATTCCTTTATTTTATTTTATTACCATACTTTAAGTTCTTATTTGTATTTCAATTCTTATTTCCCTCATAATCAGAATAAATTAATGAATATTTAAAAAAAGAATATTATTTGCTCAAATTTCCTGTAACAGGCGATAACGTGTTATATAGGGGGCATTATTTCTTAAGCGATCCCAACCAAAAATTTTAAGTTTTCAGATCGGGTTGAAATTGGTTCAATTTATTGGATAGCATAGCCCATACCAAATTTTAGGTACATCAAACAATTATTTTCCGCATGCGCGAAGGTGAAAGTTTTGACTATAAATCGCGCACCATTAGCTTTGAATGCCTGTAACTATTATCCTACTATAAGCAAATTACTTTTAAAGCCGGTCGTTAGATTCGTATTTTTACGCACCTTTTGAACATAACAAACGAAAAATTCTAAACTCAAAATTTGACCAAAACTTTTCAAAATAAATAATAGTTTTTTTTTCAATTTTGGACAATTTGTTTCTATAAACAAGCTTAAAATGAACCTTATTATATGTATTAAAATCCCTCCAAAGGGAATTACGGGCCGAGCTTTAGTTTTTGAGTAACATAACAAAACTTTACTGGAGGAATCCTCGTAGCACGACGCATGCTATAACTACGCGATAGAAGTGAAGCTCAATGGGACTTCTAAATTTCAACTTATACGGTACCTTATCGTTTAGACGTCACTTACTTTTTTGCAATTAGTTTTACCTTTTTCTTTTTGGGGTATTAGGAATAACTCACAGAAACTTCAGTTCTTTTAGCAATGATTTGGCCTTCATCATTTGGCAGAAAAGCATGATATTGCAATGGGCCCGTAATCACGATCGCTTTATTAAATCTTTCTTGAAGTTTAAAGGTCATCTCAGTGTGATCTTCCTTGGAACTAAACAGAACGACCGTTTCTTTGAGACTTTCGCGTGTCCATGCGAATAAAGCATGAGCATTTAGAATCTGATTTTCCGGTGAACGCTGTAAGCTAGCTTTTGCAGCTAGTCGTTTCAGATTTCTACAATACCATCACATGCTTGCAGCATGGAATGCTGCAGGAATGTCAAAATCTTGTTCACGGTGTAAAAGGTTTGCTTAGCTATACTTGTTTTTAAAATGCTGCCCTGCTCCATCAGTAAAGTTGAACATTTTCTTTGGTGAGGAATTTTCTTATAAGTGCTCAATGATTAGTCTAGTAGTTGTATACGACAACAGTGTCGTGGATTAAATTGTCAGATAAGATGGCCATACTTATATGCTTTAGCTCGTTATTTTCGATACAGTAAATATGGTTGTCTGATAATTATTCCAATGTTGGGATTGGATAGTATTTTACACAATGAAAACAAAGTTGTCTGCAAAATCAAATAGAATTAGGAACTCACTCTCTTGTAGCTTCTTTTTAGGCCCTTTTATAAACAATGATTGTTGTTTTGCATTAAATGAATGGGGGGTTTCAGCTTAACAAGTTTGTTACAGAAGTCTTCTACGAAATCATCACTTTCAGCTACTTGGGTTTCTAATGAACTTCTATCAGTATGTCTCCAAGATGAAAATGTAACTCCATTGATACAAGTTTTATCAAAAATTTTAGCTAGATATTCTTTTAGTGTGTCTAACTTGGGACAAGATTTACATTCGTTTAAATCGTTCTGAAGGAGTTTTGCAAGTAATTAACTTGAAGGAGTCATGATAATCTTTTAAAATAATATCACAATTTTCAGTTAATTGTTCTAGACCTATTGTATCCAATATTAAATTATCATTTTCGTGGTGGACACAAACACAAACCGAATGCGTGCCACTCTTACTGTCCAGAACGCAGTGGCGCGGTCTAAGCTGCGCAAATTCAGAAAATCCTAGTTTGACTTCTGGAAGCTCAGTTTGAAGACGGTGAAATAATTCAGAAAGGTTGCATAGTACCAATCGTTTTTGAACTTGTTTACGGAATCTATCTTCTTGTTTTACTGATACAAATACCTGGCATCAAGCGACTACTATCATCATCCTCGTAAAAATTTTGTACTAAAATTTTAGTTTCCACTGGTAATTTTTTCCCCAATTTTGGGTCGGGTGATGTCAAGATTCTTTTTTGAGCCACAAGTTTGTTGGCTTTTTTAACTTGCCGTTCAGATATATTAAATTTCTTCATTAATTTCCTACGACCCCATGATTTAGGTACAAGAGTTAGAGGCAAAATCTTTTCCTAGGGGTCTCCGCAAACTTTTCTTTTATTTGATTGAGAACTTCAACGTCTGCTGCGTGATAATCATCATTACATTCATATGTACCTACCTCCAAAATTTCGGCTTTAAGAGCAATCTCACAGATCAATGATATTGTGGAATTAGGTCTTCACCCTTATAGGCCCCTTATCACCTACTTGCGAGTAAATTCAATATTCGCCACCTATCGGCTAAAATATGAAGTTTCGAAAATGCGCAGGAAATTTCAAAACTAGAAATATATACTTTCGTATTTTCAACTACAATTTGGAAACTAAGTAAAATTTGTTCACATATTATCATTTTTCATTTTTCAATCATTTTGAATTAACATATCTTCGAATTCCAGCAGGAATATATTAAGAAGTGAAGAGTTTTTTCTTATTTGAACAAAATTTTGTTATTACACTCCATTGAGCTTTACTCTCTAGCGCGTAATGAGAGCGTTGGTCGCGTTACGAGGATGCTTTCAATCAAGTTTTGTTCTGTAACTCGAAAACCAAGCCTCGGCCCATAATTCCCTTTGGAAGGATTTTCGTACATTAAATAAGGTTTGTTTTAAGCCTATTTATAGAAAAAAATGGTCCAAAGTTGGAAAAAAATATTTTATTTTTCATTTTGTAAAATTTTGGTCAAATTTTAAGTTTGGAATTTTTTTTGCTATTATCAAAAAATGTTTGAAAATACGAATCCAACCACCTGATATTAAAGTTATTTGCGTATAGTGTGTTAATTCAAAGCCAACGGTGCGCGAGTTATAGTCAAAACTTTCACCTTCGCGCATGCGCAAACTAATTGTTCGATGTACCCAAAATGTGGTATGGGACATCTTATCCAATAGGACAATAAATTGACAAAATTTTAACCCGATCTGAAAACTTAAAATTTTGGTCTGGGGTCACTTGAGAAATAATGCCCCATATTTTTTAGTCGGTAAAACGCTGATAGCAAGCGAGTCAAGAGGCACCGCCTATTGATAATTATTTTTACTATAGCTACATAAAACTAGATAACTTCAAAGCAATTGTACTCGCAAAATAAATATCAATTTTCGATTTTGTCGAAAAATTTCTTATTTACATTTTAAGGGGGCACATCCGAGTGGACGGCGGAAAAAATAGGTGAAATTTGGGAATTATTATCTCAAAAACTATTTGTCCGATTTTGTCCAAGTTGGTTTTATTCAAAAGTATA
>JBAGKK010016352.1:0-11730 GCA_037177015.1 Euceroptres primus
GGCAGAAAATAACTCCACATTTGGAACAAGTAGCGCCAACTACCGTGATGTGGAGGTTGAAATTCCTTGCCGTATCTGGGCACTAATATCTTTGGTCCGGCCAAATTTCTGATTTTTGCAGATTTTCATTATTCAACTTCAACTCGCTGCCGCTCTCAGGGAAATGATGGGAAAGATTCTGAAATCACATAAAATGAACCTTGAAATCTTTACTTTAAAATGAACACAAGGAAATTAAAAAAAATATTCAATAGTTTTCTCGGACTCATTTTAAAGCAGTTTAAGTTTCCTGTTGTGTGATTTCCAATTTTTTTCCATCATTTTCCTAAAAAATGCAGCGACTTGAAGTCGCGGAATTAAATAAGTTTTCCTGTTTTTTTTTTTTAAACCTCTCTTCCTTTATCTCTCGACGAGACATCCACAAAAAAAACAGGCACGTTTTTAATGACTTTTTAGGGCTATACTTTTACTAAAATTCTACTGGTACTTATTTTTACGTAGGTGATGAGAAATAAATAAGAAAGCTTAGAAAACGTTATTATAGTATTAAAATTGATCCGCTGAATCGTAGAATGGGATGCACAGTTATTGCGCTCTAAGTATAAGTGAGAATGGCGCAGACGTTCAAGCACAAGCTATCGGAGACTAACAAATCTGAGCGAAATAATTGATGTGTGTTATACCTGTTAGGATTTTGTATTTATCTCTCGTTGGGTTGTAACGTCCTTCATCTACTTATAGTATCGATTGTGGAAATCGGATCTCACTTTCGCGGATACTTTTATGTTACTTTCTCGTAATGGCTGCCGCGTCTATAACGAAGTTATATTTTGTATCATGATTTTACCTACTGAATAAACGCATTTGTTACGAAATCGATTGCTCATTTTTCTGATAGGTTATGGGCCCAGTAGTTTTATCTAAAATTGGAAAGTGTCTCGAGCTCTGAAATTAAACTGAAGGTCTTCTGTATGTTGAGCGCGACTTTGTAGACTAGTGGACTAGTACTCAACTCATGATGAAAAATTGAACCAGTTTATACCGTTCAAGTGGAGCTTACTTACGTTAAAATACGTAAGTAGGGTGAGACATTGCCTAAGTGTATATGCCGACTCCGTCATTTAGCTAAGTTCCTAGGAACTTGGCTAAACGGCGCCGAATAGACGAATTTATCTGCGGAACCTTTCGTTAGTCTATCGACTCTATCGGGCGGATCAGGTCAGGAAGTTAGCCTAACGATCGGCCGACTCGTCTAATGGCCAAAGGCCTTTCAGGACATTAGACTAACTTTATTTTAATGAAAAGGAGTTTAAAGGAAAGGTACATTTGTATTTCAAATTACGTGAACTGGTTATTACCTTATTTTATTTCATGTTTGAAATATTTACAACTTTTAATACTACACGGAAAATATAAGTTTTATAAAGTTTATGGAACTAATTCAAGAATAGCGGATTTACTAAGCGATAACTGAACAGAGTTTTACATAATTTCTATAACATTCCAGATAAAATGTAGAATTATCAGTTTCTGAGTATTAATTTTCCAAAGCAGTTTCGCTTTTTCATTATTTTCGAGAATATTGACTTTTAAATTCTCGCAACAAATTTATTTTCTATAAATGTTATTCATTTTTTTCATCATGTTTACCAATTGTATTTAAACTCAGAAGTACGTGTCAAGTTTCTTAAACCAAAAATGTTATTTTTAATCAGAATTTTCAAACAGAACAGTGGCTCAATAGAAAAATATATTTTTTCTTCCTATATAGAATATATTTTTTTAAAGATTTTTTCATGCAAAAAATTATAAATAAAACACAATATTAAAATAACAAGTCGGATGATTTTTATCACGAGTTGGATAAAAGTTATCCGCCGTGGGATAATTGTAGTTGTCAATTGCTTGCAACATTTTTATCCAACTTCAGATAAAACATATCCCTGGAATTTACTACGCTAGCACCATGTAGTTTCTAATTTTAAATGTCCTTCTTGGAAACCCAGGCAGCATATTGTAACATGTACATGCAGGTGCAAAACAAATTCTAGAAGTCATTTCAGAATGTCGCCAATCGAACGATAATCATTTAATTGTGGTCTGCTGTAGAACAATAGGTCTTTTTCCAGTTATGCCTCTCCACCGTATTAGTTTCTCCCACTCAACAAATTGCAATTTGAATCAGCGTTAACGTTTGTCAGTAGTCAGTAGTCAGTACCTTCAGGTTACAGTCACATCAGGTTAAAATTTTATTTTCGAAAATGAACGATCATATTGTAAGTCGGAATGAATTCGAAGAGAAGTTTGGAGAATTTTGTAACAATCAGGAAAGTAACAGGTCTGTGTGGGATAGAAAACATTTGGAAAGTGTAATAAAATTATTAAAAGAATTTGAGGCAGTGAATTCAACAAAATTTTCTTCCTATTATCATTATTCCAAGCTTTATGAACTTTTAAAACCGGGAATGAATATCATGTGATTTTAAGACGAAAAAACGAAAATGATGCGCTTATTTATATGCTTGCGGCTGAAGATTATTACGACAAGTTATTGGAGGCCCACATTCAAACTGGACATGGCGGGAGGGATAAGATGATGTATTATCTGAAAAGCAAATATCGGATTTCTAAAGCTTCTTGTGAAATATTTATTACTTGCTGTGAATAAGATTTATAGAAAATAAATTTGTTGCGAGAATTTGAAAGTCAATATTCTCGAAAATAATGAAAAAGCGAAACTGCTTTGGCAAATTAATACTCAGGAAATGATAATTCTACATTTTATCTGGAATGTTATAGAAATTATTTAAAACTCTGTTCAGTTATCGCTTAGTATATCCGCTATTCTTGAATTAGTTCCATAAACTTTATAAAACTTATTTTTTCCGTGTAGTATTAAAAGTTGTAGATATTTATCCTATCCTATCCGTTTCGATGCTTATGCGTATCAATCCTTCATTTTATATCTGTGATTTAATCCGTGTCTATCCACGAGCCACTTGAAATTTTTTCGTCACTTTTGACGAATAGAAAATGAATCCGTCCTAATCATTCTCCATCTCTCGCAATCCTCTCTCTACATATAGTGTAGCCTATCTGTCTTAATCCATCATTTTCAATCCGACTTCATATCCTTATCTATCCGCCTTTATGTATTCCTATCCAATTAGATGTTTATGCGTTTTAATACTTACTTCTCTATCCGCGATTTAATCCGTGTCTATCCGCGAGACATTTAGAATTTTTTCTTCACGTGTCACGGGTAGAAAATTTATCCGTCTTAATAATTTTCTATCCCCCTCAATCCTCTCTTTAAAAAATGTATTGCGTATCCTTTCCAATACTTCGTTTTCAATCTGTTTTCTTATTTTTATCTATCCTCTTTTGTGTATTCCTATCCGTTTCAATACTAATGCGTTTTAATCCTTCATTTTTTATCTGTGTCTATCCGCGAGCCTCTTCGAATTTTCTCGTCTCCTGTGACGGATAGAAAAAGTATCCTTCCTAATCATTATCTGTTCCCCTCAATCCCCTCTCTCAGAAATGTATTGCCTATCCGTTTTTATCCATCGTTTTCAATCCGTATTCCTATCCTTATTTATACGCTTTGATGTATTTATATCCTTTTCGATATTAATGCGTATCAAGCCTTCATTTTCTATTCGTGATTTAATCCTTATCTATCCTTATCTATTTCTATCAGTGATGCGCGAGTGGGAATATCTAAGAATCTAAGTTGCTAATGGATAGAGCAGGATACAAGGACGAATTGAAAATTATGGACTAAAACAAAGCGGAAATATATTTTTTTGAAAGAAGGATTAAGAAGGATTGATAATGACTGACGCAGAAATATTTTCTATCCGTTATGCATGATAAGTGCTATTCATTTTTATCACAGAACTGCCAGCGTGATGTATTAGCTCATACGGCTAGGCGTTCCGGCAGATAAACTCGGACCACGCGTAGTTAGGGTTCGCGTCTTCGTACTTGCGGATTTTTCAGTGTTATATACGTTAGCGATAAGATTAGAATGTTATGTATGTATAAAAAATGTATTTATCAAATAATTAGATATGTAAGATATATATGAAAATTAAGTGATTGAACCAAACTTTTACTATAAGTGAATTAAAGCGGATTAATGCGGATGGGATAAAATAACTAAAGTTATATTGTGAAAGATCTACTTCACGGATAAAAACGGATAAACAAAAAAAAACTTTTCAAGGATAGATAAGAATAAAAACGGATTTCACTTCACGTATTAAAAAGTATTCAAGCGGATAAGAATTTCAAAGTGTAATACCGGATAAGAAATGATTGAAAAGAATGCAAAGTGCTCACTAAAATGGATTAACAGTTGCTATCCTTTTAAATCCGTTATTTTCTATCCGTTTGAATACATTTACTTTCGGTAAGGAAGGTAATAACCAGTTCACGTAATTTGAAATACAAATGTACCTTTCCTTTAAACTCCTTTTCATTGAAATAAAGTTAGTATAATATCCTGAAAGGCCTTTGGCCTTTAAACGAGTCGGCCGATCGTTAGGCTAACTTCTTGACCTGATCCGCCCAATAGACTGACGAAAGGTTCTACAGGTAAATTCGTCTATTCGGCGCCGTTTAGGCAAGTTCCTAGGAACTTGGCTAAATGACGGACTCGGCTACTGGGCTACTTGGGCAACGTGTCTCCCTTAAACTCTCTACTTACGTACTTTAAGATGGCGGTTTCCCCTCTTGTATATGCCTCAAGTGACGTGACTAATCTCCTCTTATTCCTAGGTCCATGTGGTGAAATAAACGCGGAAGTGGGAAAAATGGGAACAAATCACTAATCATAGTGAACTTCAAATGCAAAGGGTGCTTATTTGCAACAACTTATGGGTTTATATGTTGATGGAAGTAACCCAGTCCCAACTCTAACTGACGCGGCAGGAGTTAGTTTGTTATGACATGTTATCCTTTAATTTATATCCCGTTCTACAATGCAGCTGTTTAATTCTGAACTCGAAGTTTTCATATAAATGTAATGTAATGTTTTCATAATATTTAATTCAGAAATGGAGGTTGCAAACAAGGCCATGTGCTGGGCTGATGAGGACAGGTCTGGAACAGTGACATCAAAATTCCCGCCCATTCCCTACTTCCCGAATGGCCTGTCCCAACCCGACACTTGTCTTAAGCTGTAACTTGTATGTCAAGGGAACACTGATGTTTATATATGAGAATGGATGGCGCATCCAATATTAAAAACGCATGACGAATGGTGTATGTGCTCGATTTAGCACCAGACAATGGGGAGCTGGCAATTATTGTGCTTCCCTGAGCACCTATAAAATGGCGTGTGGACAGATTCCTATTCTCTGTCTCAAACCTATTGAGTAACGACAGAGATGGATCCTGGGTAATTGTTCAATTCGGATCGATTTACTATATGCTGTACCGGTGTACCATTTTCAGTATCTATATATAAACATCAGTGCAAGGGATATAGCTTTCAAGTACCTAAATACCTTTAGAAGTTGGGCATAATTTGTATCATCGAAGGGCAGTCGTCCAAAGACCATTGCATAGAGTACTACTCCCATTGACCATATATCAGACAATTGCGGTTGATATGGGACTCCTTTAAGTATCTCTGGTGACGCGTATGCGTAACTTCCACAAAACGTTTCACTTAATACGGGTACTCCATTTTTTGGTTTCATATGTCCTCGGGCAAATCCAAAATCCGATAGTTTAATGTCATAATCGTAGTCCATTAAAAGATTTTCACATTTGATGTCTCTAAGCAATTTAATCACAATTGTAACACTTTCTGGAAAAGAACTTTAAAGTCTCTTACAGGTGTAATATAAGGGGTGATTCGAGTATTACGTAAGTATTTCTAAAATCATTTTTAACCACCCCCCCTCTCTCATCCTCTTAAAACAATCAAACGAATCATTGTCATTAAATGAATATCTCTACCTCATAGTGATTGTACTTCTTTGTCTCAGGGCCTATTCTAAAACGTAGCATCTAAACATGGATTGTGCCGTTCGAAACATGCAGTTTTACCAATTAATCTGTGGACCTTTCCTGTCACTGATGGTAAAAATACTTTATTGTTAACGGAAATTTTATTTTTTATATATTTAGTAAGAAACATAGACTTAAAGTACTATCGTGAGTTTAATAAACGTTAAGAGTTATAATATAAATACGGGGGAGGGAGGGGAGATTCGCTCGTGTAGTTCTAAATTTTCCTTAGAATAGGCCCTGATTTGGTTAGTTGTAAGTCACTACAGAATCACAAATATAGGACTTGGAAATTCCGGAAAAAATAACGTGTAGTAAAGAGAATTCGAGTATTAAAAAGTGACAAAACTTCGTGTATTTATCATTTAACAAACAAAATTTTTTTTGAAATTTGTGAACATTACCCGCAATCAGATTACACAGGAAACGCGACCACGATAAACCAAACCAAGACGAGAAAAACTAATGCATCATTCATAACAAGATTCTGACCGCACCTATCCGCGATGCACCACTTGTCCGCATCTAGTGAAGAACCAAAATGGCGATAATACAAGGGAAAAAAAGTTTTTCCCTTGTAAAAACTCTGAATTTTTTATGCATAATCAGTTGAAACCATCTTCAGTTGCTTGGCATGGAGGGAGACACGAATTTATCACACTAAAACCAAAAAGGTTACGTAGTTTATGGAAGCCTCCAAGTGCCGCATCGTCCACCGTCGAGTTTCTTCCAACCCATCAGAAGTGCCGGACCTTCGTGAACTAGTCTATTTAAAATATCGAGAATCGCTGATCATAAAATTCCAAGTTAATCGTCGACGAAACTCAGACTGTTATCACTTTATTGTTCAAATACAAGAATCAGAATACAGTTTACCTTCAGTCCTTTATCGTTCTGTCTAGTTTGAGCTAGACAGAACGGCACGTAAATTCTTAAACACATTGAATAGACTCCATATTTGCGAAACCATATTCATTCAGTACCCGTAAAATCTCTGTTGTCGCTTTACATGTCAATTTTCAGTGAATCTCGCGTTAGAGATGAACAGAAGTCACGAGACGAACATACTTACCATTACCAAACTTCAAGGATGTCAATCCACGGGAAATAGAGGAACAAAAATTCGTAAGGAATTGGAACCCTTTCTCATCTACCACTGGGGTTTACTTTGCAGAAAAGGGACATTCTGTCCAAGATGACTAAAGGGATACCATTTCTTCAGATAATATAAAACTAGGTGAGAGCTTGAACACTCTGAATACTTAAGCATATTCCTGATAACAAGATAATATTCTATGGAATCTGAGTTGAGCACCCCCTTCTAGCCTTGAGTGATTTACTGTACTATCATATTGTAACGAGAATCCCTTTGTCCCTATCTACTATACAGCAAAACCACTCATGGGGAGGAGGGTGATCAACTTAAATTTGACAGTATATTGTGTTATCATATCGTAAGCAACCAGATTCTGAATGTCCCTTTCTACTATATAGATAGTAAACGAGATTCTAGATATATATCTGGATATTTAGATATTTAGATATAATAGGTGGGGATAGTGGGAATCTCATTAATTGCGATATGAAAATACAATATTCTATCAAATTTGAGTTGGTAACCCCTCTCCCCCGAGTGGTTTCGCTAGATAGTAGACAGATACAGTCTCGGTGTCCAATGGAAGAACCTAGTACGTGACATTTGCCGTAGAAGTTATTTTCTCGTGCACGTATACCAGAAAATAGTTATAATTGTAAAGATTTAAGAATTCAGTGGTTTTTGATAGCTTGTGACTAGACAGCCCTGAAGTACATAATGCGCGTAACTCTTTTCTTTCTCCAACTAGGTTCGATGCTAAGATACTGTGGGGCGTTCAATTGAAAAACAGTATTAACTTTTACTTCATTGGCAGTCTTTTTTTTTGTTTCTTTCTTTCATACTTTCTAAGAGGGAGCATGATCTCCAAAATCAGAGGCAATCTAGTGAAACTGATAGCAAATTCGGAATCGACAACACGAAATCACGCTAATATTGATCTAATACCAATAACAAAAGTTGGAGAACGGTGAGAATATTGCGTGTGGACAGCAAAGCAAGTGCTGGAATTGTTTCGTGCATGCTTATATAAAAAACTGCTCCTGAGTATTTTAAGTTCATAACACCTATTTCTTTGCTCTTTAGTCTAAAAGAGCAAGGTTCAAGCTTTTATTTTGTACTTAGAAGGTTTTATTGCCTCGCCTTATTTTTCTGTATATGGTCTCAAAGTTGGCCAAGAATACGTTTTTTGGCACTTTTGACCCAGTTTTTCTCAAAAACTAGAGCCAATAATTCACTATTTTAATCTTTAGATTTGAATTATACGGAAGAAAAACTTGTCGAAATCGGTTTTCGATAAGTCCGGCAACAAAATACGTGTTGACCAGGGCTGTAGTAAATGTTTACTAAAGTATACTATAGTAAACATACAGTAAAAAAATTAAACTAAGATTTTATGATTAACAGTTATAAAAAAAGTTAATGTTACCTGTGAACTACACCACGATTGTGGCAATAATTAATCGCTTCCACTAATTGTTTAAACCATCTTCGACTGCGCATTTCATCAATATATTTATCACGCCTTATAACATCAAGCAGACTACCATTCTCTGCAAACTCCATGATGATGTACACCCTGTAATATGTATTTACATATAAGTAAAACGATTTTTTTATTAATATGCAAGATACAAGGATTTTAGAGTGAATCGGAGTTTTTAAAAATTCAAATTGGGTGATCGACTTTTTGAATTGGAATGAAGCGTTGTGTGAATCTGTCTCAGCGTGACCTAGATTTATTGCAATATGCCAGTTCATATTTAGTAAATCTTGAATTAGTAAGCTCAGTTTGAATGAGATTAGCTATTTTTCAAACAGACTGATCTGTTTCCCCGAAGGAGTTCAATTTTTGCAGTTTGCAATTTGCAAATGTTAAAATACGTTATGTTATAAATATATCGTTAATAAATAAAACGTTCGATTTGCGTTGAATCGGTCTTCAAACAAATTCAAATGCAGTTATGTAATCGGTTCTTTGCTCCTTCCAAATGAAATGTGTACTTTTGTCGATACTTTCCCTAGAAGCAAAATGGTTGCACAGGTGGGCCCTAGAAGAACGGTAGAAGAATCTGGTCGGCATCTGGTGTCCCTCGGCTAATCCAGACACACTACACAGGCTTGCTACAGATCGGAATCTGACAACTCAGGAACAAAAAACCGATTCACTGCATTTTAATCGGCCTGGAGCCCTGTTAATACTTTATTAAAGATATCTTTGAAGAAATCTTCGTACTAATAATTTCGTTCAGGATTTACACGAGGAAATACGTGAGAATTTAAACATTCCTCCACGAAATCAGCGAAGAATTTAGAAATTCTCATATATTTCATCGCGTAAATCCCTGTCCAAAATTAAGACGAGGACTTCCTCGAGAATATTTTCGGTAGGGAAATCCGCATTCTTAAAAGACAATGGCGGATTGATTAACCAAATACGCTATGAATGTGCCTTATGTGTTATATGGATACTAGAAGTCTCGCGCATGCCACGACGTGCGCGCCTGAGTTATTTGTTTCTTGTATATACAGTATTACAGAAATCTTACTTTCAGTCGCAAATATTGACTGACTTCGTGATGTAACCAAAAGAAGCGTGATTTTGTGCATCAAGGGCGGAAAGTTGACAATTCCTACGAGTGTGAAGTTCGGCAAATCACACGAGTGGGGATTGTCAATTGTCCGCCAGTGATGTACACGATATTGTTTGTTCAGCCTACACGATAAGAGCCGCACTTCATGTCTGTGAAGCGAGCAGAAAGTGGCACTTATCCACCCGCTACGTGACCTGGCTTTTTATGAACGACCTCACGATGTCCTAATGACGTCTTAGGGACAAAAAACGTGATAAAGGTCGTCTTAAAGACGTCAATTCAGATCAAACATAGACGGAAATCCTAAAGAAGTATTTAGAATGTCCTGGTACCCACTGGGTAATAACGATTTTTTAGCCTGTAATAATGGAAAATAACCCGTACAAATTGTAACGCGGCTTGTATTTCTTGTTACCCTAAAGTATTCTTAAGGTAAAATAAAATTATGTTTCTAAAAGCCTGAGTTGTACGGTACTCCATGGGGCTTCAATTAATTGTTAGATTTTGGGGGCTAATTCTTTCGTGATTTCTTTTGTTATATATGCCACCAGGTGGACAAGGATGATTTCAGATTTATCCTTACGATCCTGGCTCGACTTGTTGCCTTGTTGGCCTGGAAGCGAAATCTACTTTACAGTTAAACCATTTAATGCCTTACACCATGAAATTCGGTGTAAGTTGGATATTACTTAAAAAAAAAACAATATAAACATCAAACTTCAGGGTAAAAGGCATTAAATAGTTTTACTGTACCAGCTGATGCTGCATTGAAGGAATGACTCTGCTTTACATCCTATTGGACCCCCGTTTCTACGGCCCTGACTTAATATTCCGGCTTCTCCTAGACTTATTACTGTTGTGCTGATGCGGATGAAGTCCGCTGATAATCTTACACCCATTACCGTGAGTGACGTTGCGCAAGTACCTAATTCAAAAGAGGTTGAGAGCTCGTTCATATTTTGGAGAGGCAGGTGTCCAAATTCGATTTGTGACCCTTTGACCCCCGATTCCTACTGGTCCTGGTATTGATTTGCTGAACCTTCGAGCTACGTACATACGTAAATACCATCGTGATGTTGCGTCTGTCTTTGTCAACTCGGTTGGTTATTCACTCCCCACGAACAAGAAGAAGAAGGCTATTCGTTCCAAGACTTGGGTCATGCGTACCAAGCAAGAGGTAATAACTTCTTTGTTCAACAGCAGCACAGACAACTGGTCCACCACGAGTTTTCCTTAACCCATATTTTGCTATTGAGTACATTTAAGGACGTTGGTTAAACGACTTGGAAAATGGCCGCATGGCTAGAAAATTTTGCTAAGTCCAAACCCCCAATAAACCCGTCATTGAGGGGCACCTATTTAATCTTGAAATTTGCATTTAGACAAGACTTACCAAATATATGGGATCTGTCGAGATCCCTGAGTCGGTAGAATGATGGGAGATGTCCATTTTTCGTAATAGGACAACGATTTCGACCAAAAACAATTTTATTTCTAAAGTCTAGAGTTCAGTGAAAGCATATGACAAATTTAAAAAGAGAGAGTAGATAGAAAAGCCACACTGGAAACTATTTTTCCCGCACAACACAAGCACTGTCGGAGAAATCTGGCGGTTTACAATAAATACTACGCCTCTGTTCTTTATCATGAGAACAAGAATTTTGTTATTAGTTTTGGAAAACGGCGTGAATTTGTTAAGTCGTGGAATGAAAATCCACCGACTCACTCATATTGATAACAGTGATGTCACTTCCAAAGTATAAGCAAAGTACATAACTCTCTATCATTTCATTTCGGATCTCCTTTTCCTTCCTACAAGACCACTGTGAGAAGAAAAAGAAGATCCGATGTGAAATGATAGTGATCCGACTATTACGATTTCTCGCGGTGGCTTTCCGTACTACAAAACTGAATCGACACAGTTACCATTGAATCCTGCAACGCAACATATCTATATTATCGACCTGTGCAGGAAATCAGATTCGATAATTATTTAATTATTTTCTAATAATATAAAAG
>JBAGKK010016363.1:0-11730 GCA_037177015.1 Euceroptres primus
GATTGGAAAATACATTTGCAAATCGTGTCGAGCCCAAATAGATCGAAATTCGGAAAAAAATGTACAGATCGGTGAAATGATTTTGAACCAGAAAGTTAATGCAAAGAAAAGTGTCGAAAAAGTTAGTGATAATAACTGTGACGCTGATGAAGATGACATACAACGTGATACAGATTACGTAGACTCGGCTATTGTCGTTGATAAAAACAATAAATAAATTACTCGAAGAAATTGACGGTACTGTATGTTAAACCGGATAAAGTATAGATAAAAAACTGACTTATTTTTATCTATAATTTTTGTATTTTTGTCAAAGAAATACAAAATAGTATCGAAAAAGATTGGAAAGTTTCAATTTTGTGCTCAATTTTTACATTTTTCGAAAAAATATCCACCATTTTGAATTAGCCAATTTTAATTTCACAATTTTGACTTGGCATCAGCGGTGTAAAAAACCTTAATACACAGTGTTTTATAAAATTCGGTTAGAAATTAGAATTTTGGCCACTTCTTGTGGTTTTTGGCCCACTGTGAGATGAACGGAACAGTATGCATTCTTCAGAACCCTGGCTCTAGCAATATGGGCTACTGTCGGTGAGATAAAGACTAGATCAAGGCTGTTTTCAATCTGGGCCGGAGCAGGAATAAAGGTGGCGCCCCGTGACCCTTACGGTCACGGGGCGCTCCACAGTGGGAAAAAGCATCTTTTTTGGACAAAAATAGACCGACAGTACAATTTTTAACGGATTTGGATGTTTTTTTTTAAGAATGACCGTAAATCTTCCAGTTATAAAGAGTGACTGCGAATATTTCACTCTGACTAAACAAAAATTTTTTATCTAACAGCAAAGTTTAACCTTTTTTTTTGTCTAACTTTTTAGTGATACCATTTCTTTTAAGATTTTTAAATTTATTAAAACAGGTCATAAAGCAATGTGATGATTAACTAAAAATAATATACAGTAGATCAGAGTAAGAAAAAAAATTGTTTATAATGTTATAAACGTATGATTGAACAAAAGTAATTTTTTCGTGATTCCCAATGATTAGCTATTTTAAATCCATAGATTTCGTATGAAATATGACAGATAATGTGTGCTTACAATTAGTTAAGAATAACTGCTGCTTACCAATTATTTAAACAATTTTTATAAACAAATGCACACTTTAACCATTTTTTTATGATTAGGCTTCATTTTTTTGCGGAATCAACTTGAAATGTTTTACCGAAGACTTCTTGCTGTCATATTTTTCATAATTACAAAAACTGTTAATTATATAAACAATTTTTATAACTAAATGCACATTTTGACTATTTCTTCATGAATAGGCTTAATTTTTTGCGGAATGAGCTAGAAATGTCTTTCTAGGGACTCCTTGATATTATATTTTTCATAGTAACAAAAACTGTTAATTGTGTAAACAATTTTTATAAACAAATTCACATTTTCACAATTTTTCGTGAATGAGCTTCATTTTTTTGCGGAATCAACTCGAACTTCTTGTCAAAAACTCCTTGCTGTCAGAATATTTCAAATTGATAGAAGCTATTAATCCTTTAAACGAAAATTAAGCCTATTCGTGAAAAACTGGTCAAAATGTGCATTTGTTTAGTGCTAGTGCGCGAAGTAGGTGATTCACGACGAGTGTGAAGTTTGCCACACGAGCTACTAAAAAGATTCACATTGGCCCTAGAATCTAGTAATCTGAAATTTTTCCAATTATTTTTAAGAAAAAAAAAAGAGGAAGCAGAATATTTATTTAAAAGTAAGGTCTCCTGATCTGTCAATACTGAACTTCGTAAACATCATGTTCTATGGCGCTCCTGGACTGGGTTATCATGCGATGACCATGGAGGAGTTGAGACCGTGGACGCATGATGGAGTTCTATCCATTCTATTCTTGCATCCGTCAGCCGTTTGCGAATGATCAGCTGTTGTCAGAGTCCTACCGCGAATGTGAATGCTGTTTTGTGATTGGCCATTAATAGTGTGCGAATATCCTATGCGTTTTTCTTCGCACACTCGAACCAGTGCGAATAACATCTCCCAGAAAATGCGTGAATCGGGCACTTTGCGCTGGCTGTGTTTCAAAAAATTGTTAATATAATTAACACTTTTTGTAATTATGAAAAATATGACAGCAAAGAGTCTTTGGAAAAACATTTCAAGTTGATTCCATATAAAAAATGAAGCCTATTCATGAAAAATTGTTACAGTGTGCATTTGTGTTTAAAAATTATTTAAATAATTGGTAAACAGCAGCTATTCCTAACTAATTGCAAGCGCACATTATCTGTCATATTTCATACGAAATCTATGGATTTAAAATAGCTTATCATTGGGAATCACGAAAAAATGACTTTTGTTCAATCATACGTTTATAACATTATAAACAATTTTTTTTCTTACTCTGATCTACTGTATATTATTTTTAGTTAATCATCACATTGCTTTATGACCTGTTTTAATAAATTTAAAAATCTTAAAAGAAATGGTATCACTAAAAAGTTAGACAAAAAAAAAGCAGAGGTGTGCATGTAGCGTATTAGTTAGAAGTCGTGTATGCGTCGTACACGTTTCCCCCACAAGGTACTCTATAGCATGTGCGCAGCGCTTAAGTACCTGAACTTATTAACTTCTCTGAACCTGTCCGAACCAGCATTTTTGTTGATCTTGTAATTATTGTAAATATGTTGTTGTTGCAGTAAAAATTAGCAGAAAAGTAAATATTGTGAATATTGACGACTTTAGAAACATATAGGTAAAGATTCAGGACAACGATTCGCTGTGGGTTATCGAAAATCGTAAAATTGACAATTTTACAAAGAAATAAGACACTTCTCTGTCACATATCTCACGAACAGTGCAAGCGGTACATAAAAAAACGTGGCATTTTGTGATAAAAATTTTTGACCAATAAACAAAACTTTAAAATATCTTATATTATTTGCTACAAGCATAATCTTAGGGTCGTTTCCGCATAATTTGGACCCGCTTATAATAAATTCACTGTCAAAAGTACGTTTGAACATCGTTCTGAACACTTTTTGAACACTTTTGTTCAATTTTTGCCCATGACGCCGACACCGTGTGTTCTCCAGGATAACACTTAACCTATTATTGGGCAGGAGCCCCCGCCACCTTTGTAAGTTGGCTAATAAACCAGTTTTGTTGTTTAAAAGGCTCTATTCACTGACTACACCTTCTCTCAGCGTTCCACGTACCCATTTTCCCTTAATTGCAGTCAATTCCCTGGCTACAACTTAGCGCCAAACACTTTTTTCATGAATTTTCCAATACAGTCCAACTCCGATAAGTTTCCAACTTGGGCGATGGACATTTTCTATTCAGCTACCTGAGTACTGTTCCCCCACTACTCAGTTATCCCTCACGTGCCTAGATCTCTACTCACCCGGCTCATCGGGCCCTTCCCAGCAGGAGTCTCTAATGTCCGAATAATGAAAAGGAAAATTGCAGAATTAAAAAATTTGTAATTCTTCAATTAGCGTCTTAAAAATGCGAGTTTTCGAATCTATGAATTTTTACAATTCAAATTTCAATTGTCTTAAAAAGTTTGAAATTAGATTAAATTTGAAATTTTAATTAGATTAAATTTGAAATTTTTAATGTTCTCAACTTACTCAAAATCCAAATAGTCACAACCGTCCTTTAATATTTTCAATTGAAAATATGAGATAAGGGATGTCCGAAAAGCTATATATTTTATTTTATTGTTCAATTCATTAAAAACTAATGATTATGATAATAATAATTTTAGTAATGATATGTGACGCCACGCGAGAGAAGAGACCTAATTCCGCTAAGCTTCATTTAAATTTAAAAAAATTTAAGTTTATATTATCGTTATAATATTTATAATTTTTAAAGAATATATAAATCAATTTTATCTGAAAAGGTTTTTAAATGAACAAAGGTATATTAGAAAGTTTAAATATTTGGTGTCCCTAAAAAGAGCCAATTAAGTATTGTAAAAAAATATGTTCTTGACACCTAGCAATAAAACATTCTTCTTGTGAACAGTTACATATGTTTAACAAATTCATGTTTTTTCTTGAATTCGGTATTTTGATACTGAAAAGGCGAACCAATGCTATCAATATTTGAAATAAGTTTCCATTTGAACTTCGAGCAGGGTTTCAATAGTTTAAAAAATTGAAGGATGCGTGTAATAAAAGGAATTGTTGAAGTGAGAATGGAACGATTCACACGCATTTGTTGTTCGTGTTAAATATATATTGATTAAATAATAAGCGAAACTGATCGTTTTGTCGGCATGTGGCATGATATTCATAGATTCGAAAAAGTGTATTTTTTAATCGCTAATTGCAGAATTACAAATTTTTTGAAATAATTGGAAATAAAAATTTTTTAATTTTGCAATTTTCTTCCCATAAGTCTCATTATTCGGACTATAAGGAGCCCTGCTGGGAAGGGTCCGGTGTACCGGGTGAGCCGAGGTCGTGGCGCGTGAGGGGTAACCGAGTAGTGGGGGAACATTACTCAGGTAGCTTGATAGGAAATGTCTACTGCCCTCCAATTTTGAGGCTGTAGGAGAAGAAAATTCTCGGAACTGTGCGGACTTATCGGATGCCCCCTCTATTACAATAATATTCTATTTGCGCAAGCGTATTCATGACGTGACGCGAGACGCTTGCGTATAAACATTAGTGGGAGAACCCCAATTAGTGTGCGTGCTGTGCGTGAGATGACGTTTTAAGGGGAGTATATACATCGGATGGCAAGTTATCGGAGTTGGACTGAATTAGAAACCCAAAAATCCTAAATTTTCCTCGCTGGGAAATTCCGATAGATTAAAGATAAATCTGTTTAGGAAGGAAATGAAGATAATTTAAATGATAAATAGGAGAATAGCGAATAGCAAAAGTGAAAATTAGCGCAGAAACAGAGAATTGCGAAGAAAAGTGACAGGTAGATAAGAAAAGATTGAAAAAATTATTAGAATAGAAAAATAGATCGGAAAGAGGTAAAATAGAGTAAAGTCAGTTTGAGAAAAGCCGTTAAATTTAAAAACAAAAAGCGATGCGATTGCGAAATCTAGTGATAAAAATGTTTGAATAAATGAGTAGAATGGAAAAATATATAAAATTGAGGTCAGGCAAAATGAAAAGCACCAAAATGACAAATCCAACGCCAGATAGAGATTTAGAAAGTAGAGAAAGTGAAAATAAGCAAGAAGATCGAGAATTAGAGAGAAATGAAAATAATCTCGAAAATAACGAAACCCAATTAGATAATGTATTGAATCTATCTCAAAATGGGAATAGATCCCAAAGTACGGTCCCAAAACTAAACCGAACTATTGGCAGAGGAAACTCTTTGCCACAAATACAGTTGCTCACCCCGCAAGGAGTCAGTCGTGCAAGATTTGACTCCACATATCCACCGACGACTCTTTTGCCGACAAATTCGCATTTTGGTGTGGCATCCGACCAAGTACCGCCCAATTATACTTTAGGTCCCAGAAATTGGGAAAATGCTGGAAACGATTCTGGTCTTTCTAACGTAGAATTACCAGAAGCGTTGGATATTTTAGAGCAAGATAGGAGATTAATAGAAGATGAGAATAGGTTCTAAAACGTTAATAATTAAAGGGAAAGTGGATTGAGACAAATTCTGGAGATCATAGTAGAAAACGGAAGAATGGACAGTTTTATGAAAGAGACGTATGAAGTCAATTCATTTTTAAATACGAATACGCCAGTAATAAATGAGTTAGAGGAACTGATTGCATATGACGAATTTTCAAGTCGTGAAAGAGAAGCATTAAGGAAAAGGCGCAAAATGATAGAAAGGAAACCTGAAAATTTAGTAAAAGAAAAGTTAAATCCAAGAGCACATAGTTCGTTCGATTCATAGGAAAATGGACGCGAAATCAAGAAAGAAAATAGGTGGTAAGAATTTGAAAGAAATTTAGCAGAAAATAATGTTAAAAAGAAAATTAGCAGCGAACAGGGTTCACAGTGCATTTCGAACCGGAAACAAATAGAAACAAGGAAAATCCACATCGCGAAAATAGCCAGAATAAAATATTAGAAAATGAGTACAGGTGGCCCGAGCCGAAAAATCATTATCAAAAAAGGGAAAGTGAATTTAAAGAGGGGTTTGACCGTAAGTTTGACACGTACGGTTCAAGGCCAAATGATAGGTTCACAGAATATTCTAGAAGGTAAGAAAACAGAACTCATTAAAATAATAGCGACTCTGAAGGCGAAGAAACAGAATATAGAAATTTAGGTTCACGTAAATTAATACGAAGATCTACTTTTACGCAAAATGTCAGCGTACAAGACAATAATAGATGGCCAGATTCTAGTCATATTCAATCGAGAAGCATCACCTCTAGTAATGCCAATATGCCAGAGGCATTTTTTCCATTTCAAATAATGTTGAATTGGCTATTTAAATTTAAAAATAGTAAGAACGGATAGCCTTGTGCAGTTTTTAGACGATTTGTACAGATTTAAAAGAGAATATCAAATTAATGATTTGGATATTCTCGAAAATTTGGATGCTGTGTTATCTAAAGTAGCTCTTAAGTAGTGCCGTGTCACAAGACATAGTTGGAATTCTTTGAGTGATTTTAAAGTAGTTTTTATTAAAGTTTATATAGATGAAAAATTTTCGGAGGAAATTAGAAATAAATTAAAATTTTGCAATCAGAAACGGGATCAAGACATTCATTCATTCTTAACCCGCTGCCTGGTCAAATGACCGTTATCGTCAAAAACCGTCAATTTGGCTGCCTAGTGGGGACAAGGATAAGCACCTTCTATGGCACTGGAGTGGGGATAAGATAGTCCAGGCAGAGGGTTACTAGAAAATAGAAAGTTATTTGCTAAACAACACCCAAGGAAAAAAGAATGAATCACTAAATTTAAGATTTTTTAAAAGCTTCGTGAAGTCTAAGGAAATTATGGTTTGCTTCTCCAATGCTAATTAAAGACTTGCCATAGAATTGGACGGAGAGTCGATCGGATCAGTTTTTTCGATCCAATCGACCGCGCGTCGAATGCCGAAAATTCGACGTCAACACTGAGGCCTATCGGATCGGTTTTTTCGATACGATCGACCGCGCGTCTAATGTCGAAAATTCGACATCGACGCTGAAGCCGATCGGATCGGTTTTTTCGATTCAATCGGTCGCATGTCTAATGTCGAAAATTCGACATCGTCGCTGAAGCTGATCGGATCGGTTTTTTTCGATTCGATCGGCCGCGCGTCTAATGTCGAAAATTCGACATCGACGCTGAAGCCGATCGGATCGGTTTTTTCGATTCGATCGGTCGCATGTCTAATGTCGAAAATTCGACATCGTCGCTGAAGCTGATCGGATCGGTTTTTTTCGATTTGATCGGCCGCGCGTCGAATTTCAAAAAATTCGGCATTCGACGCGAGAACAGTGATTGGATCAGTTTTAGTTTGATCGAATCTGACGCGCGTGGAATCGAAAATACCACATTCGATCCGACAGAATGCACACGTCTAGACCCTGCTAAAAAAAGTCAGGAATCGTCAGAAAACAGAGTTTCTAACGATTTCTATTCATATTTGTTATGATTATGGACGAATACAGTCAGGAAAGTTCAGAAATCGTCAGAAGAGATTTATGACTTTTATGACGGTCCCTGAACCTTTTCCCGGTATTTATGACGGTCAGGCCTTTCGACTAATCCGCTTTAACAATTCACAAATTATTTAATATATTTAATTTTTGAATTTTATTTATGTATTATTCACTTATTCATATTTCTTCATTGCTATATATTGAGTTTTATATGTTTACTATCTTTCTCTGATAGTGAATCCAGAAATGACATCCGTTTTTGCCCACCCTGTCAATAGAACCCTCTGCCTGTGCTACCTTATCCCCACTACAGCACCATAGCACGTGTTGTCCCCACCAGACGATCGATTTGATGATTTTTGACGATAACGGTCTGTTGACCAAGCAAAGGGTTAAACGGGACTTAAACGGAACTGGGTGGAGTACCGACTCAGTAACGAAAGTTGAAAATAATTAAAATATTTAAATTTTCCAATAAAACAATGGCCGGGTGAAGAGGATTAAAATGTATAAATTAAATTATATGCAGTTTTGTAATTATCAAGTTGATGGTTGAAAATTCAGATCCTATGGATTTTCACGATTACAAACATATAAAACTCGTTTTAATAAGTTCAAAATTAGAATAAGTATCTAGTATCTCGTAAACGGCAAGAGATAGTTTAAAAAGGACATCGTTTTTAGAATTTTCATCAAAGGGATGTACTGTATAAATAATAAGGAAGAAATATAAAGATATAAAGACGTAAAAGATAAGTATAATGTTGATGTGAATAAATAATGCAGGGCATTTCGCGAGTTATTCCGTTAATTGTAGGGGTGGATAGAGGACGAAAAAATAAGTCGAAAAGTACTGTTGCAAAATTTTTTCAGACTCATAGTTTTTGAACTAGAGAATTTTCCAAATCTCAGTACCGATTTTGGTCCGAAATCATTCAATTCGGTACTTAAATGGACCTAAACCATTCTTGTACCGATTAAGTACCGATCCATCGGCAGGGTATCTTACGGATTTCGAAAAAAATTATTTTAAAGCTTTCTTGGCAATGTTATTTATAATGTAAAGCAGGGATGGCCACGGACGAGCTCTGGGAGCTAAAATCTGTCAACTCGTCAAACCCCACTCTTACCACCTTTGCTAGGATGAAGGTTGGAGCACGGCCGCTCTTGGCCGGTAAGCTCGGAGAAGCGCTCGAAGAAAGGGAACAAAAGTGGAGAAAAAGCGAAGCAGGAGAAGCACTGCAAGTAGTCCGTGGCCATCCCTGATGTAAATTAATGTTAAGAAAATGCCATTATTAGTAATATTATAATTATTTGGATGATTTTTTAAAATTTACTATCCTACTCTAATATTTAAATTTTAAGGAAAAATTTTATATGTTTGTAATCGTGAAACTGCGTAGGTACTGAATTTGTCATTATCAATTTTCTCATTTAAAAATTGCAACAATGTCAAACTCGTGGAACACTTATATTAGATTATTCCAGAGTTTCTCTGTGAGTACGCTACTGTATGGTTCGCAGGTTTGGAGCCTAAATCATCTGGAAGTTATAAAGAGAGTACAGCTCTCTTTTTTAAAGAAACTCTTATCCCTGCCCACTTATTCTAATCTACGCGGTGAGGTTGGAAACTGCATCTTTGCATTTATCTCATACGGTCTTAAAAATCTCCATTTCGACAATGGATGATTAACGGTACCCAAGATTGTGTTTCGATAGGCTGAGATCACTGGCAATAAAAGATCCCAACAACAAATGTAACTGGTTTTCCCAGATCCGGGGTTTTTTCGAAGCGGGCGGTTTGGTGGATAGATGGAAGAATTTAACATTGAACACCATAAACGCTGATCAGGAGATAGTTCTCAGAAACTACGAGTCTTTTCTTGAAAACCTTGATAGAGAACGCATCGCCTTGTCCAAAAGCTTACTAATTTTTCCGCACCTGCTGCTGCTATCAGGCGCTCAACAATATTTACTCACGCGAATGCCTTTGCTTTATAAAAGAATTTATGTTCAACTTCGACTATCCAATATTGATGTATGCAGAATTCTGATTGACCGGAGAAAATACGTTTTTAATATGGAAGATAAAGGTAAGTTTTGCAACCTTGATAATGAAAGTCTGTACCACATTTTTTCTTATTGTCCAGTTTGTCTGCACCTCTGTGAGTCTAACAGAACCCTACAGAACTAAATCCCACTGTTAAATAGTTATCTATATTGTCTTCCTTGTATGTACGGAAAGATCTATAGACAAATGTACATGAATAAAATAAATAAAATATGCAAAAACGTTTATTTATGAATTTTACCTGGACACTATTTTATTGCCGACTTCAAGAAGGGTCAACGTTTGGGTCCTGTAACCTGCTTCAACACTGCTATAAAATTGTGGCCTGGTCAAAAGGATTAAAGTGCACAAATAAAAATTTTAAAAATTTTGAAATCAATAAATTAATAGTTCAAAATTCTGAATATACATATTTTTTCGATTTCAAATATCTAAAATTTTCCTTAAAAAGTTATAATTGAATCATTTTTATTGGCTGTTGGGAATCAATATCGTCAGGAATGGTCAAACGTGTCAGAAATAGTCCGAGTTGTCAGAAATCGTCAGGAGGATCATTGAAGTAAATATCAAGGTAAAAATGATGAGAATTGTCTAGTGCATCAGGTGATAAAGTCAGTTAATTTTTGGTTTGTCTTTCTTCCAATCTCGTTTTATTGGGGTATATTTTCTGAGCCGCTTTTTTCTAAAGCTGTTACCAAGTTACCAAGCTGTTACTATGGTATCGAAATTGACAGAAAGAGAATTGCAATCCAAAAATTGTCTGACTTCATTACCCGAAGCACTACACAATTCTCCAAAGCAATAGGCATTTGGGTGTTCAAAAAAAAAACTTTTTTTTTTAAAAAAAAAGGTCCCCATTGATCGTCTTCTTGTGAGGTTCGCAAAAAATTGAACCCATTTTTTTTAAATCGGCTAATATTAACATATAGCGATTGTTCTCTGAAGTTTCCCGTAAGATTAACATGGGGAAAAAGGCAAATCTTTGTAAATGTTGTTTAAACGTGAAAATGTATAATTAACCATAGGCAATACTTTTGTCATCTGATGAAAACTCTTCAAGGAATATGAATCTGTCATTGATTTGTTATTTCAGCTCACATAAACCCCTTTTATCGGGCCCCAAAATCCACCCCCATAAAAGGGTAATCATAGTTTCACGAAATATGGACATTAATTATCACTTTTTTCCCATTTTTCTTTCTCATATATAAATTAATGGATAAGTCACACGATTGTATTCTAATTTTAATTAATGTGTTATTGTATAAACAATTTCAGGCTTCTAACTGCTCAGTAGAACTAAAAAAAGTATTAAAAAAGTATCTTTTTGACAAAAAAAGTATCCTCAAAAATAAAAAAAAGTATTAAAAAAGTAGCCCTTATTAAAGCCATTAAATCAGTCAAAAACTAGTTTTTTAAATAAACAAGTACTTTCAAAATAGCCTAAATTGAAAAAAGGACGCACAAAAATAACTAAATACATAGTAGAGAGAGATCATCTGTTCGATTATGAAAAAACAAAAAGTTTAGCGAAAGAAAGTAATTTAGACAACGGTTACTGTTGGAAATGTGTCACATTGCGGGTAACCCAAATTCAGTGAATTTAAGAACCAATATAGAAAAGCTCTCAAAGATTTAGAACCCAGGAATTAAAAAGAAGAATAACTAAGAAACATGTGCGATTTAAAGGTCCTGGTCACTCGAGCCGACCTGGCCGGATAGACCGCTGAACGGCTAGACGAGTCGAGAGCCCAGGGCCAGTGAATCGCCTCTAAGCAAAGCATAACATTTGGAACCAACGTCACACTAACTTTTCGACAAGAAAACACTTCCTTCTTAACCTCATCTTGGGTGTCTTCTCACCAGAAACTCAGTTTTTATCTTGATGCAGAACAGACCGGGTCTCCTCGTATCAATTTGAAAATTAAAACGAACAGTTCTTGTCCAGAGAAACTCAAAAATTACGGGAGTTCATGTTCATGTGTTTGTGTCAATTATTCAGTGTGAACTTTAATCAGGATCGATATCTCACATCCAGGTTCCACAAAACA
>JBAGKK010016374.1:0-11730 GCA_037177015.1 Euceroptres primus
CTCATATTTCAGAAATAAATCACTGATGAGGGCCCATATTCGAGGCCGAAACGTCTGACTAAATGATACATTGAATTTTCATTTTATTGTGACCCTAAAGTCAATTTACCACCAACATCCAAACATTATTTTAATTGAGGGTCGATACAACTCCTTTCTTAACATCATGAATTATAATATAATTATAATAAATAATAAATAAAACATGTCCTCCATATTTACAAGTCGGATATGCTTTTTGTTATGATCAATTCAGAAACTTTTGTAATTCTTATTACTAGCTTCTGATGCCTCTTCGCCAAGCATCCCAACTGGCAATATACTATATTTTATAATTTCAGGACCGTGGATTAATATCTTGGGAACTGAAGATGTCATTTTGTACCAAGAATAATTTTTGACATACAGTTGACAAGCAGTTGTGTATAACTTGCCAAAAAGATTTACGTCTATATGTAAATGGCAAGATAGAGCGATCAATATAGTTCTGAAATTACAAAGGATTTCATTATCCATTCCAAGACAGTCAGCCAAAACATCCGGTTCTTTGAATGCACTTAGAACGGTATTACCATCATTAGTAGTACCACTACCACCAGCTTTGGGCAGGTCGAATTAAGTCTCAATTTCGTCCAAAGATTTGATTGGATTAAACTTTTCTGTTTTTTAAACTTTTCCTTATCTTGGACGCTTCTTATTTGCCACTTTCCAACAGGTAGTCTGTATAAAATATGCAGGCAGCATTCAAAGAACCGGATCCACGCATGCAAAGAAGAGATTCCAAATTGAAATCAATCAGGATCAGGAAGGAAGTTTTTTTTTTCATTATTTGAAAGATCATTGAAAAGTGATAATGTTGCGTGGCACATTGGGCATATTTGCTTAGATTTAGTACCTAATAGTATGCTTAGAACTTTACCGTTAATCAGTGTCATATGCATAAAAAAATGTATACATATTTTGACATTTTCTAAGGATATGTCGGCAGATTTTAGTTCTTTTACTTGATCGTCAATAATCTTCTGATTTATAATGAGTTCTTATGATTCTTTAGCGAATAAAATTTCTATAGGACGATAAAATCGTGATGACTGTAAGATTCTATTATTCCAAAGTATAACATTATTCGTAGTTATTAGACTTAAAGGTACTAGCGTAGTTACAAATATTTAAACATATAAATGAAAAAAATATATTAATGCTCAATGCTTCCTCTATGAGGAAGGAAATTATATTTGCTTCCAGGAAGCAAAGTGCTCATTGAATGAGCACAAAAGTTGATACAACTTCACAGCTAGTTTATAAATTTATTGCATTACTTATAATCATTAACATTTTTGCATTTAATTTTTTGCGTAAAAAATTAGCGTTAATAAATTATTATAGCCTTGAGTTTTATGTCATTAAGAGAAACAAGTGTCTCGAGAGGTGCTAAGCGCCTATTCGGTCCTGGTTGCGATGGTTGACTCGCTTGGGTGACGGCTCGCGAGTCGAATGTCCAGGGCTATATTTTAATCTTATCTTGAGAACGACTAAATATTTTTCAACTTTCTTGATTTGGTTTTAAAGGGGAGAGTTTAAGCTTTATTTTGTGTGAATTTCAGTTTTTTCTCTAGACTCACTTAGAGCATGCAGAGAGCTGAAGTTAGATAATGGAAATTTGCAAAAATCTGAAAATTGATCGGTCTCTCTCACACGTTAATTCCGTTAATTAATTGATCAAAAATACTTTCACTGGAGGTCATTTTACGCGAAATTTTATAAGATCTTCGGCAGTTTTTTAAAAACATCTCTAGCTTCATTTCTCGCTGTGATATCCACGAAAAAAGACAGATATGTTTTTAATACAATTTTTTTTAGTGGCCTGACAATTCTGGCCGGTACTGTATGTGAAATAATCGTTCATCTATCTCGGCGGCGAACGTCACACACTTTGCTTTTCTTGAACAATTCAGGAAAACGTAAGGATCGAACTGCAAATGTTTCTGAAAAATGAATTAATTCTCTATGAAAAGTTTTGTAAATTTTACTGAAATTTTTTCTCCAATACTGATTTTTAAGAATTACTGGAAGTACAGGAATTTCTTCAGAAAATAATGAATTTTTTCTTTAAAAGTTATAGAAAATCTACAGACTTTTCATTCGTATCCAAGATTCTTGAACTATTTGAATAAATTTTGAGAAACGATTTTTTTCCTGAATGGTAATTTACCATTCACAACGGTAATTTACCGTTCAACGGTAATTTACCGTTCACGTTTTATTTAATAAGCAGCACGCTTTAATCACAAATAACTCTGTTTCCGCTTGGAGTCCTATGGGCTCGCCCGGAGAACTCCAAGCTTAGTCAACTAACTCCACACGAACGCCTCGAGTGGCGTTGTAGCTTTTGACTTAAAATTATGAGACTCCAAGCGGAAACTGAGATACGCAAGTATAAAAAGTACTGTGCGTGTTAATCGAATCTTTTTTAGGACGCGACGAGTCATCAAATAATAAAATCTTTTATCTTTACAGTATATTGGGAAGAATAATAAGGGTAACTGATGATGTCATAGATTATCGTAAATGGATCAAAGAAACATTCCCAATGGCAGCGAATGAAATGGACTCTCTTTCCAGTTCAACTGGTTCAGATGCATCAACTCTCTCAGCTCCTGCTAGTGACACGGTAATAATAAACTTCACTTCTTACTTAAGATAAATCTGTTCATTTAAAACTGAAATTTTGTACATTCAAAAAATTTCAAAATTCAAAATATGATGTCGGAATCCTTGTATGATGAGTATAAAATAGGGGATTAATCCATCTTTTAGTTTTCATTAAAAGTACAATAGAAATTTTGAAAATAAAAACTAAGTTTAGTCAAAAAAAATTTAAACATTCTAAAGAACAACGCATACCTCGAAAGTTGAACTTTCTATGCCTCTAAATGATGCGAAAAGATTCATTTCAGCATCTGGTGTGGAAAATACTTTCGCGCATGCGCACTTTAAAAAATAGTTACTTTGCGCAGTTGAGAGATAAATTTACTTACTTTAAGTATATTTTTTAAACGTGATCAGCCCATGTAAAAAGAATTGCGGAAATTGTGGAATTGCCGTAATTTCCAATTGCCTATAAGGATTCTAAGTCTCTAAGAATACAGATTAAAAAATGAGACTTCTGAATTTGCATGAAGCTCGGAAGGAACTTCAAGATTGCAGATGATTCGGAAAGAAGCGTTTTTTTCCGGAAGAAGGGAAATCTCGTTCGAGATCCGAGATGAGAAATGTGAAAATTAACATGAGATCGAGCATGAGAGTAAAAGCATATGTGTGTGTGTGTGTGTGTGTGTGTGTGTGAGAGAGAGAGAGCAAGACTTGCAGCTGTTGTGTATCTTGCAGCCATAAGGTGCGGACCTCTGCCGGCAAATGTTGTAACTACGTAGCGATGCTTTTTTCCATGCGAATATTGAAATGTGAATAAGAAATTTTTCGACAAGATCGAAAATTAATATTTATTTATTTAGTATAATTGCTTTGAAAATATTTATATGCGGTTGTAATAAATATAATTATCAATAGGCGGTGACTTTTGATTCGCTTGCTATCAGCGTTTTGCCTCCTGGAGACCCACTTATATAACATATTATCGACTTTGCTGGAAATTGTAGCATATTTTTTTTAATGTTCATTAGTTTATTCTGATTATTAGGTAACTAAGAATTGAAATAAAAATAGGAAAATAAATTATGGTAATAAAATATAATAAATAAATTTATAAATTATACAAGTTGACTTATTCAAGTCCGATCCTATTGAATTCGTTTCTTGCCTAACATTTTTTTTTCAAATTGTAGGATTGGAAGTCTAATTGTCTTATACAATTCTTTGAATTATTTATTTATTCTTTTATTTTATTTAAATTTTTTTCATACGTGCGTAACAAAGGCTACTTTGAACGTCTGTTTAGCAAGTTCAAAATGATAAATTCCCCACGAAATCAATATTGCAGTGTCTGCAACTTCATGTCATAGATTTTTTCACGCAAAAAATACTTTTTGTAAAAAATCGAAAAAAATAATTTTTTAATTCCGCAAAAAATCTATGACATAAAGTTGCACACACTGCAATAATGGTTTCGCGGAGAATTTATCATTTTGCACTTGCTAAATAGACGTTCAAAGTAGCATTTGTTACGCACTTATAAAAAAAATAATATGAGCAACTCGTGCGGGGCCACCGACTGCCCACGAGTGCGTACACCTGCACGAGTCGCAATCGGCGACTTCCCGCACTTGTTGCTCAATATACTGTTATTATATATTTATTTATTTTATTTTATTACCATAATTTATTTCAATGTTTAGTTCCTTAAAATCAAAATAATCTTATGAACATTAAAAAAAGACTATTATCTGTTCAAATTTCCGGCATCAGTCGATAACATGTTATACAGGTGAATCTCCAGGCGGCAAAACGCTGACAGCAAGCAAGTCAAGATAAAAATATATTTAAGAAATAATAACATATTTATTATAGCTGCATATAAATAAATATCTTCAAAGCAATTATATTAAATAAATAAATATCAATTTTCGATCTTGTCGAAAAATTTCTTATTCACATTTCAATATTCTCGCGGAATAAAAGCATAACTTCTGCCGCAAAAAGGTCCGCACCTTACGGCTCCGAGATACACAACAAGACTTGCTCTCTTTCTCGCACCTATGTTTTTACTGACATGCACGTTCTCATGTTAATTTGCATATTTCTCATCTCGGATCTCGAAGGAGATTTTCCTCTTTTTTTTGGAAAAAACGCTTCTTTCCGGATCATCCGCAATCTCGAAGTTCCTTCCGAGCTTCAGGCAAATTCAAAAGTCTCATTTTTTAACCTAAATCCTTCGAAACTGAAAACAATTAGAAATTACGGCAATTCCACAATTTTCGCTACTTTTTTACATGAGCTGATCACCCTTAATATGATTTGAATCAAAATAATCTCGTAGCATATAAGATTCAGAATGTCTACTTTACTTTCATTAATTGAAGAGCGACACTGCTACGGGCGTAAGTGCCAAAACCCGAATTTTACAGGAGGTAAAAAAAACTGTCTAACTTTAACGCTTTCAATTAAAAGAAACAAGAAAGAACAGGAAATTTCTTTCGAACTATTATTTAGCTCTACTGAATCGTGAAAGGAGTACTTTGAAAAAAGCCAAGAAAACCCGTGTCAAAGGAACGGCGCGTCCCAAGAAACACTGATTTTGACTCTGTAAAAGTTGCATAACTTTTTTATTTATTAATTTAAAAATAAAACTAAAAACACGTCTTGAGCTATTACTTAGCTCTATTGAATCGTGAAAGGAATGCCTGAAAAAAGTAACCATCTCCGAGGAAACCCTTGTCAAAAAACGACGCATCCCCGAAAACGCCGGTTCTTAACACAGAAAAAGCTACATTACTTTTTTATTTTTGAATTTTAAAAGAAAAAACTAAAAACATGTTTCGAGATATTATTTATCTCTATTAAATCGCGAAAAGAGCAGGCCAAAAGAAGCATCGACTCCGGAGAAAAAATGTATTAAATATCGATTTCGAGGATGACATTGAGAAAAACATGATTTCTTTCAACTGTTTCAGCTTGTAATAAATTATGTATAAATACTTTTTTCGTACAATTAAAGCTTTTTTTATGACGCCACTTCTCTCAGAAATGAAACGGAAATTTGGCACTTACGCCCGTATCCAGTGTCACCTTTCTTTTAGTTCAAAGGTAATATATGAAAATTCGAAGATCGGCGGTACAATTCGGCTGGTTCATCAAGTTATAATATGTGTTAATTTTCCAATTTTTAGCAGTTGGGTATTTGTTTCTTTTTTAATTTTTTTTTTAAGTTAAGTTAAAATAGTATTTCACAGTAATTGATATTTTTCGAAATTTAACTGTATAAAATACGAGGATACCTGTCAGAAACCTAACCTCACTTTTCAGTTTCTATTATTTTCAATTTTACGATTCAATCAACAACATAATCGAGTTTTCATGCTGCATTTTGAAGATTTTAACATAAATTGTAAGTGAAAATGTTATCTCTAAAAAGTTGTCTGTAATTATTATTATTTTAGTATAAAGCAAATTTTTTTGTTTCCGGGAGAAAATTTGTATCCAGTTAAATTATAGGTTATAGATTAGTTAAATTGTTCAGCTGGGGGTGGCCACGAAATTAAATGGTTACATGTGACCTTAGAATCTTAGATGGATGTTAAAAAAATTATAGATACTTTTAAAAATATATTTCGTTAATATTAATGTTGATGTTTAATTGTTTTTTTTTCTATTTGATAAATCTCAAACTAATCTGAATTTCTTAATTAAACCTTTTTTCATACTTTATCATCAGAAAGTATTCTCGAATAGTTAAATAATAATTCTAAATAGAAGTTAATTATTCAGAAATTGTTTTATTCATTTAAAACAAAAAAACCTATAGTTGTACCTATTTAGAAGATCGGCGGTACAAAAAGGTACAGCTTTTCTACAATGATAATTAGGAAGTAAAAAATGATTTAAAAATCTAAAAATTATTGATTTCTCTTCAGAATTGAGCACAAATAGTAAGACAAATGTTTAAATAAAAGTTATTTTTTAACTAACATTGTTGTAAGTTTTTTAAAATCAGTAAATTAATGAAATATAAATTAATAACGATGGTTCATCTAAACTATCATTTTAGTCGTATATCAGTTTTTTTAACGGAAGATTTTATTAACGGACGCAAATCAGAAATCACCGTAACGACCCGATTGACCAATCAAGTTCAGGAATTTTAGCGTCTGAAGACTATGTTCAATTTTTTAGAATAAATTTTCTGTAAGAAAATTCTCAGCAGAGCGCAAAAGGATTTGCTCACAAAAAGTTTAATCTCAAAAATTGAACATAGTGTTACGTCTAGATTGGTAATAATGTATAATTGAATAAATAAACAATCAAATAACTAAAAATAGAAACCCTTTAACTTTACCCTAAGTTCCTCGTTTTGCTAAGAACTTGAAAGAAAGTCTTAATGCGGGATGAGGATACCAGTGAGAATACTAAGGAATGTTCAATATTTATTTTTAATATTTATTTGTAACTTTTTAATATAGATGGTTTTGAATTTCAAATTAATTGCGAGTCAGAGGCGGGAAAACGAGTGTAGCTGAAGTTGGCAGCACCTTTAACACAAATTTACTCATGAAGTAAATTATGGAAAATTTGATGGTCGACAAGGTAAAAATAAATTGTTCTGGTAATCACTTTTTGTATATTTCGTAATCCTTACCAGAGTAGTGGTTACAATCTTCCGGTCGGTGAGTGAGAGAAAGATTAGGTATCAATGGACAATGCAATCTTTAGACGGTGAAGTTGATATTCGGATTTATAGCCATAAATCTTGGATAAGTTTTCTCACTGCTGAACTGATGTGCAAAGGTAAAAGGTTTTCAATAAATTCATCGCTGTTTGCAACCTTAGCCTTCAGAGTACATCTATCAGTCTCCTGCCAAACCTGAAATTCCACCTTATCAATGAAATGTTTGTCAAATACTGTTTTGAGATGAGTTTTAATCACTTCTTCATCGGGACACGACTGGAATTTATTAAGATGGCAAGCAGGAGTAGAAACGCTGCACATTATGCATTGCAAACAGTCTTTATAAGTATTAAGAGGTAAATCAGTACCATTGTAACATGCAATGCATGTTTCGCTGCTGGCGCACCTGTGAGTGTATTTTATATCGTTTAAAAACTCAAAATTGTTGAACAGTAGAATCGCTCGTTATTTGATGAATAATAAATATGTTTACTGTTTAACTTCAATTTCAGCATAATAATATAATATTATTATGCTGAAATTGAAGTTAAACAGTAAACATATTTAACTTCAATTTCAGCATAATAATATAATACTATTATGCTGAAATTGAAGTTAAACAGTAAACATATTTCTTTTTCATCAAATAACGAGCGATTCTACTGTTCAACAATTTTGAGTTTTTAAACGATATAAAATACACTCACAGGTGCGCCAGCAGCGAAACACCGTGCGGTACGTTGGAGGCGCCCGCTCTTGCAAAAGCTTATTTCTTCAAATCGGAAAGTTTCTCCATTTTGGTCAAGACAGGGTTTTACCTTTTTTAAGACTATTTAAAAAAAACTTGATGATGTCGGAATTTGTAAAATATCGATTTTAATTCCTTATTTCGATAAATCAAGGCTAAACTTTGATTTAAAATAAAATTAAGTAATATTATCTTAAAAGTGCATAAAAAGAGCTTTCCAGAACACCCATAATTTTTTTAAATCGAGGAAGTCTAAGCTGAGTTATTTACACTTGAACCTTGGCGTGCATAGCCAAAAGCTGAAAATTTGGGCCCCTGCCATTAGGTAACCCGTTGCTCTAAGGTCCTAAAATTTACACTGTGACTTAAGGACCAATAGCACTACAATATATGTAAATTTGAACATGATCTAAATACTTTCCATTCTTAGGTGGTATCACTTCATAAATAATGATCCATATGTGCCTCAGACTACAAACGTCTTGGGAATTCGCCAGGTCTCTCTGCTAGATTTAAATCCAAAGTTAGGGTCTGTTATCTATTCCTCTGAGGACGATGTGCTTCAATTACTTTTAACGTCTAATGCTTCGAGTAAACTATGTGCGACCCCTGTTCCTACTAGCTCTGGGGCTGATATTACACCTGCAACTTCCGCTAATGACATTGTTGAGATGTCAGTTCCAAAATTGACTAATTTATCGGTAGTTTCGCATACTAATAAGGTGAATATAACCGACATTGCTAACGTGAGTGTTCGAACTAGTGCAAGGTTAGCTAATGGAGATGCTTCCCAAATTACCTCCGTTACTGGTCCACCTGCTCAAAAAACGAAAGGTGTTTCATGGCCCTTAAAGGTGCTCTAAATTATTAAAATTGCGGGGAATGTCTAAACAACAGCAGTATGAAGCAGCTATATTGGGTATCGACATTTGGGAAATAAAAGAAAGTGATAGTATTTTTGAAATAATTCTTGATGGACTTCATTTGGAGGAATGTGGCTGGTGGTCAGACCTACCAGTAAAGGGTGACATCTGTAATATCATTCAAGTGGAGTTTCGACTCTATGGCTGTTCCGGACCTATGCACATTAGAGGTCGATACTGTATAGTGATTGGTGGAAAAATTACACTGGTAAGTTTTGGGGAAAAACTTTAATTTCATCGTTTCTAGTTTTAAAGTTGGGAAGTGAAGATTTTATTGATTTGCAATTTCTTGGTTGTCTCTTTTAAATAGAAATAAACAAAAAGGTTTCTTTCTCTTTTTTTTTTTTGAGATTTACAGAGAAAGTGTTGGATGACGTAGCACACTTGGGAAAATCAGGCCTGTTCCTTCTGTAAAGTAAATCGCGATTATTTCCTGCCTTATGGTTTCCGAGAGGGGACAAGGTACTGGAAGGAAAGGAATCAGATGGATATTGAGTCAGCTTTACGAGAAATTCGACGACCGAAGGAACTATTTTTGTGTCGTCGGAAATTGGCGATGGAAAACTTTAGGATTATGAGGTAAATAAATAATAATATAATAAAAAAAATAAATCTTATGGGTAAGATTTAATTTGACTTTTTTCTAATGAAATATTTAGAATATGATTATGGCATTGCATATTCTTTTTTTTTTTTTTTTCTTTGGTGGGAGGTTATGACGATTGGTATGATCCAACTTGTCACGAAAAAATAGACCTAAGTAATTTGGTAGACAGAATTGTGTTTCTTGGTTCTATTTTAAGTCTTCCTTTTGAGTGGAAAAATGTTAGCAATAGCGCTAATAAGGAGGCTGCCGAAGCTTTGTATTACCATTTGTGGACTGACTAAACATATAAGAAATTTGAAATTTTGTATCTTATAAATTTTTTTTAGGGAGGAAAAAAAGTTTCAAACGATTTACTATTTTAGATAGTGTTAAGATTTTTCCAAGCTTGAACAATTTTATACTTTGAATGAGAATATGGCTGTTGCGTTTTTTTGTAGTGTATTTTGAAAATGGAATTGAGAATTAAAGGAATTTCTTTTTTGTTTCAGTATTTTGGTCCGTGAGTGGACTTGTTTTGGAGTTCAGAGAATATTCTTATTCTGTCTGGGCTAAAGGATCTGGACTGCTGTCAGGAAGATGTGTTACTTAATTATGTCTTATTAACTAGTTTATCTGCAAAATTTTAAAGGGTTAAAAATAAATTAATTGATTATGATTTTTTCATTCGTTTAGACTAAAATTTCAGAGAACCTTGAGTGGTTAGATAAATCTATTTAAATGGACTACTTTCGGTTTATTTGTTACTCGTATTTTAACATTACCTTTTCCCAATATTTCTAAGACTTCATGCGGTCCTGTATATTGATTGGCAAATTTATGTATCTTGCCTCCTTGTAATAAAAATACATCATCTCCTACTTTGAAATCTTGGGGATTAATTTTTTTTATCATAATAAAATTTTGATTTTTCTTTTCCACGTATTAAATTTTGTCTAGCGGTAACACGCATTTCATGCAAACTCGCTATTAATTTTGTTAAGTATTGGTCATACGTTTTTAATTTCCCATGTTCAAGAAGAGGTTCATTTGAAAGTAGACGAGCCAATTTGCCAAAAACTAACTCGTATGATGTACATTTAGTTCCCTCATGCATGAGAAAGTAGCAAGCTCGAAACAATCATCCCATTCTGCATTTTTGTTTACAAATTGTTTTAGATAACTTGTTTGTTTTGATAACTTGTTTGTTTTGATAACTTGTTTTTGATAACTTGTTTAATTGTTTTAGATACTTCCAGTACATGATGGGATCTTTCGATAGAGCCATTTGATTGTGGATGAAAAGCCGTAGTCTTGAATTGTCTAATCCGAAATCGTTTCGCTAATCTTTTCATTAAATTGATTAAGAAATATGTCCCTTGATCAGTCAGTATCCCTTTTGGCGATCCAAATAGACAAATAAACCTTTTTATAAATGCATCTGTTATTGAACTTTGTAAAATTATCTTGAATTGTCAAAATATACTCATTGCCTAATTTGGTTAATGGAAGCGGTCCTACAATATCCATTGCAATTTTTTCGAATCCAGTTCCCGGAGTGTCTGTAATAATCATTGGGTTTTTTTAACGTGAACTAGTTTTTTAAGCTCGCATTGTAAATAAATTTGAATATACTTTTTTATATCCTTTTTTATACTTTCCCAAAAGTAGCTTTGCCGCATTCGGCTAAACGTTTTTGTAACTCCCTTATGACCTCCGATTGCTGTTGAATGAGCTTCTTCGATTAATTGAACTCGCTGTTCTTTTGTAAGGTACTGAGTGATACCATTACAGACTATAATTTTTGTGGAAGAATCTGCAAATATTATATCTAAAGAAGTTAAAATTTCTTCCCATGGTACCTGATTAATTTGAGATGTTCTGGCTATACTAATCGTTTTCAAATTTAGTTTTTTTGCTAATGAATGTAATGAGAAGATTGTTAATTTAATGCTTTCCAAAGTTTTTAATAAATTTTCTTTTATTTCAGTTTCAATAGGAAGAGCAATATGATATTTTTTACCCTTTTTTTATGACGCTAAATCCGAATCTGAGGTCAGAATAGCACCTTTCACGATTGGTTTTCAACATAACCTCAAAAAATCGTATTTTTGAGTATATGATGGTGAAACATGGT
>JBAGKK010016385.1:0-11728 GCA_037177015.1 Euceroptres primus
TTGCTACTGTAAACTCCTTACGCTTCTCTCAGATTAAAACATCATTACAACTAAGAGCTCAAACCAAGTGCTCAACAAGGTTTATCATCCAATTAAAATTGAAAATCTATTATATTATTGTAAATATTCTCAGGAAGTCATTGTGTTAAACAGGATTTCACTTTCTCGGCTTCTTTTTTTAAAAAATTTAAGTGATTATGTATATCTTTAATTTCTAAATTTCGTAAATGTTTCATTAACTTATCATTCGTATTATATAATTGTTTTGTAACAGAATTATTGTAAATGTAAGTTATTAATGTAAATGTAAGTTATTAATATTTCCTGTGGCGTTGACAATATTATTAGGAAAAGCGTTCTGTCAACGGCATTGAATTAGGAAATCGTTATAATATCTAATTTACTGACTAATATTGTTTAAGCTAACATCTTTTTGTTTCTAATTGTGCATAGTTACCGTAAGTGACCTTAATGTTTTTTAAAAACATGTAGTAGAAAGAGAGGGTGTTTTTGAGACGTATTACTAGTCGATGCGAGTGTTGAATCTAGTTGGTTTTTCAGTGTGAGTATATATTGAAGTAGAGAAAATACGTCCCATTAGAACTTTTCATCAAGGATATTAAAAAAACATGCCATCACATCGAGAAAATTACCGAATTACCAAAAGATGAATTGAAAGAATCGGCTATGAACGAACTAGATTTCCGAGTTTTAGCTTACTATAGATACTTCGATAATACAATATTATTTATTCCAAAGGACAAATTACAACAAGTCTTGACTAAATTTAATTCTCATCACGAAAAATTACAATTTACATATAAGATTAAAAACAACAAATCTACAAACTTTCTTAATTCAAGTACAATCAGAAATGGTGATGGATCCATTAAGAACAACTGGTATAAAAAAAGTGCTTACTCAGGGAGGTTTTAGAATTACCTTTCTGACCATCCTTTACAACATAAGATACATAGAATATTGGTTCGGAGTTTTGGTTCACACACTCGTACCGAAACGGTCGATCGCAGGTGACATAGTTCCCGAATTCTTTTATTCGAATTAACAAGGGTTAGGTTTCTTTTCAAAAAAATGTTTTAAACCCTCGGTTCGAATTATTGCACGCACCCAACTTATAGTCTTTTAATAAGAGAATGTTAAAATGAAAACGCGTTTATATCAAGTTACCTAGGCCGTTTGACTCGGCATCTTTGTTATTTTCGGCGCTTCGCGACTGTTTTTCCTAACTGCGGTTTCTCGCGTGAAGAACTCTGACTCGGAAATCGTGCATGCGCAAACCGAATTTTTAAGGGAAAAGCAAACTGGGTGTTAGCTAAATATGAAGGGACTCCCGTGCTCTCGTGGTCCAGAAAATTATATTTCTATACTCAACGTTTGCGTGTGCAAACGCACGAATATGCGTTTTGATATATTTATTTTGCCACTTTCTTCGCTAGGTAGATGCTTATATGCATAGATGGACAGATAGATACGTAGATAGACATATAGATGGATTTACGGATTGATCAATAAAGAGATAGGCAAATTGACATATAGGTAGATCTAGATATATTGTAGATAGGCTCTACATCTGATAGAAGTAAAAGGGTGAAATACGTCGTGTTTTGAAACACCTACTCCATGGTAAGAAGCGAAACTGGAGTAAAAATATGAGCAGTTGAAACTGAAGTAAAATATATTAAAATATAACTTTTGAAAGCAACTGAAAATGGTTCATAACCCCTAAAAGAAAGGCGACCATCGGCGAGATCTTTCTCTTTTGGACGTAATGAAACGCGTATAACCTTCAAAAAAAGTCTACAAACTGGGCTTTTATTACTTTGACGTATACAAGTGTTCTCCCTAATTAGATTCTAAAAAAATCACTTTTAGTACAAGAGTTTTTACTTACTTCTAGGCATCTTGATCAAACCAGGTCCCACGTGTGCGGTAACTGAGAGAACCACACAGAACCACAGAAAACTAAAGTGCTGAAAACTAACAATCACATAATCACGAACCAATTGGCACGCGCCCGAGCACGCGACCACACACCGAGACACATCAGTCAGTGGGTTGTGTCTGAAGTCTTATTCGGGAAAGTTTTTTTGGAAAATACAGAGCCTAAATATAAATAAAAAATTATAACCAATAATTTGAGGTCTAGTTGTCTTATAAATTGTATAATGTATTTAATAATTTATTGTAAAGATAAAGAAAAGGAAAATAATAAATAATTTATATCTGCGAATAAGTATATAAGAAAATTAGATTTTCATTCTTATAATTTTTTACTTTTGCTTATTGTTAGACTGCCGTTTCACATGTGGAAAAATGTTGTAATTGGAAAAATCATAATTTATATAAATATAATTACAACTTTTTTTTCCCTTTATAATCTATCATTGTATTTTTTCACTTTATTTTATTTTATTTTAAACTTCCAAATGAAAATTATAATCTAAAAACTAAATAAACACGAAAAAATTATGATCCGCCGAGCTTTTCTGCGACGGGTCACAATCTACTTTACCTGCGATAAATGGTAAGAGGTAAGAGGGGCCGCAGCCACTTTGCTGTAACCGCAGTAATTTCCCAAAGCGCCAGAGCCGGCCTATTTACACATCCAATTTATATTTCATTTTTTCGAAAGATTGACAATTTCATTTTCCAAACATCCGTAACTCCGACAATAAATCCCCAAGTTCTTACTCTTATTAGAATAAGTAGAGTCATAGAATTGGCGGTTGTTTACGCGATTTCTTTAAAAGTGTCAGTGTCGGCTGTGGAATATCATTTTCCGCGCCCAGCATGCCTTACTGTGCTACCTGTCATCTCCTCGTCTGCTGCACTGGAGAAAATTATTCTTTCAAAATACTGACAATTTCATTTTCAAAACATCGGTAATTTCGACAATTAATCCTCAAGTTTTTGCTCTTATTAGAATAAATAGAGTCAGAGAATTGGCGGTTGTTGATGCGATTTCTTCAAAAGTGTCGGTGTCGGCTATGTAAAATCATTTTCCAGCGTGTCTTTTATGCTATCTGTCATCTCTTCGTCTGCTGCAGTTGATAAATTTATTTTCATAACTCGAAATTATTGTCGTATTCACGAAAGTGTATGGAATCCCAGAGATTTAGTGAGTGTAACCTAATTTCATCTCAACGAAAATTAAAATTAAAGATATGTATATTTTTCAGTGACGAGTAAATTGGAAGTTTGGAATTAGAAATATTTCGGAGCCATTCGGCCATGTTCAAAGTCGTTTATTCAACGCTCTTAAGATTTTGGAATCCTGTCGCAACACGAGGGTAGAGCGACTCGTTCGCTCTTGCTCTTGTTTTAGAATCTTTTAATCTTTCTAATTTTTTAAAATTTTTTGTTTATAACATAACATACCATAATATGTCATTGCAATCATTCTCGAGTCATTGGTAAAACTTATGAATTAAGGGAATTACAAACTTATTTCGATATTTCATTATCCTAACCTCAAATCTATGAACCACAAAATGTAATTCTAGCGTCTTATGACCTAAAGCTTGGTTTTACGTGGTGAATCTGCAAGGAAATATGTATAGAGTGCTAATCCAATATTTATATCTTAATTTGGCTACGGTTTGATGTAATTTTTTCATGACTTGAGTGGTGAGTGCTAATCTAAAAGTAATTTTATGACTGTGTCTTCAAAAGTTGTTACTGACCCCTTTTTTTATTGTGAAAGTAGATAATTTATTTTAGAGAGAAATGGAGAGGAAAAAAAACCTTTTCTTCAATTCAATAATGCTTCTCACTTTCCTCAGCGTTTCCTCCAGATTCTGGTTGGAATCTACCCTCTCTTTGGAATAGCTAAATTGCTTTGATAAGGAATTTTCAGAGGCGGTAAACTAAGGAACCGGAATTCACATTCGGCAAGATTTCAATTTGTTCGATGTTTTGAACAATATAGGCTCATTTTAATGTTTATTCATAAACAGAACTAGAATTTAAATAATGCGATTTTCCGACGCTCTCGGAATTCTCATTTTCGCACGATAAGGGAAATTAATTTGCTCCTGCCCAATGCAGTTTATAAAATTTGCGTCGGGATCCTGATTTTTTTTTACTGGTAATTTTGACGCTAGTTATAGCTGACTCTTTCTAATCCAGTCAAGTTCTTAGGTGGTGGTTGAGCCGGTCCGAATGGGAAACGCGTTCTATAGCGCTAGAGTGGGGATAAGTCAGCAGAGGCAGAGGGTTATTCTAAATTTAAGGGAGAAAGGAACGTATGATGCTGTCCTGAGAAAGGGGTGAGTTCCTGAATTTTCTAACCGGAAATAACAAAACGAAAAGTGGTCAAGTGGGCTGAAGTCTAAACGAATAGGAATTAAGAAACCGAAAACGCGCGAACTTACGAAAAAAAAGCGCCAAAAATATCAATATGGCGGAGATCGTAAGGAACCAATACAGTTAGGAGGGCGAGAAAAGGTACCAAAGATTTGCATGCGAAAGGGAAAAGCTCGCGAACAATCGACACAAGGGTAGGACAAAAAACACTCATTTCTCTTTAAAGAAGTGAACCAAAACCTCATGGAGTTTGGCTGGAGAAGAGACACCTAACTCCCGCTGCTCTCCATTTTTGAGAGTTTTGGTGAACTTTTTTTTCCCATCCTCCCGATAGGCAATCTCAGGGACTTAGGGGTTAGCAGATATCAGAGATTTTAGAATTTCGAATTTTATTGTAAATCGTGAATCACGAGATTCCAAGATAATTAATATCAATAGTAGAACAATCCCGGCCTCCTGAAGACCGTTCTGCATGTTGGATCATGCCGGCAAGATGATGGAAAAAATGCTAAGAGAACGTCTGTGCGAGGCTGTAGAAGAGGCTGGTGGCTTAGCTGAAAACCAACATGGGTTTCGTAAGAAACTCTCGAGAATAGGAGCGATCCAGGAGGTTGTCGATATAGCCCGAATGTCGTGGCAAGTGAAGCATAGATCAAGAAATTCATGTGTATTGATCACATTGGATGTTAGGAATGCCTTTAACTTGGCAAAGTGGATAGATATCCTGGACGCGCTAGAGCACCACTTTTGAGTGCCTGCTTACTTACGAAGGGTGATCAGCGACTATTTGAGCGAGCGAGAGCTTATCTACGAGACGACGAAAGGTCCAAAGCAAAGGAGGATCATTGCGGGGGTGGCACAGGGTTTAGCATTGGGGACTGATTTCTGGCATATTATGTACGACGGAGACTTACGAGAGATCCAGAGATGAGCAGGACCGAGAGAGATCAGCTGAATCGCATAGGTAGTGGTCCTAAACTAATGCGAAAACGATTCCAGGGCACGAAAGAGGGTGTTTTTTGCAAGGCGATGGCTCTGAGGGAGGTGGTTTTGGTAGGTAGGATCGGGATACCGGGTGAGTCCCACACCACCAATCTCTCGGTATGCCTAAATGCATTTCCGTCTCCCATAAAAAAATTTTATTTCCTGATCAGAAACAGAATTGTAGAAACGGGGTTTAAGTATATTCCGATTTATTAACCCACTGGATGTGAGTTCATTTGGATAGACAGCAGAAAAAACGATTTCTCGATTCTAAATGCGTGACAGCAAACAGAATTTTAAAAACGATCAAAGAGATTTATTGAATGCCGAGAAATAAATATTTGAAAAGCAAATTAAAATACGTATATTTCGAGTGAATTAAAAATTGTAATTATTTTAATAATGATAATTTCATTTCCTGGCACGACTGAGAGCAAGGTCAATAATTGTCCTCAGAATGTCGTGAAAAGGAAAGATTAAATTGGCTTAAAGAGCACTCAAAGCTACAAATTTTTTATTTGGGGCATTATTTCTTTCCCATCAAAAATTGAAATTTTTCAAATCGGGTTCAAATCGGGTAAATCTGTAGTTCTATTAGATGGAATTTCCCAGAGTAGTTTTTAGCCGCATAGGACAATTCGTTAGCGCATGCGCGAGGGTCAAAGTTTTGCTTAAAACTTACGCACCACGTACTTTGAATGCCTATAACTAATATCGCAAGATATGTAAATGTATTTTAAAGTAGGTCTTTGGATTGGTATTTTTACGCAGTTTTTAGTAGTAACAAAAGAATATTTTGAAACTTAAAATTTCACCCTGATATTTCAAAATAAAAGATAAAATTCAATTTTTTTCAAATTTCGACATCTTCGATTTTTTTGAAAGGCTTAAAATAAACCTTATTTTATCCACTACAATCCCACACCTTCCACGTTATGGGTTGAGGCTTCATTTTCGAGCAACAGGACAAAACGTGATTGGAAGCCCTTTTTTAACACGTCGCTCGCTGTTTATTTCAAACTCAGGTTTCCAGATTGCGCTTTTGTTATGAAAAAATTATTTTTTTATGATTGTCTTCATTGACGGATATTTTAAAACAATTTTGAAACGGTTTATTCAAGAAATGAAAATATAATATCGCTAATATATTATCGTGAATAAAAGAAATAAATTATACTATTTTTATTTCTTGAAGAAAATGTTTCATAATTGTTTAAATATATCTGTAAATGAAGACGCTTTAAAAAGAATTTTTTTCATGAAGAAAGCACAATCTGGAAACCTGAAATTGAAATAAACAGCGAGCGACGTGCTAAAAAGGCCTGCCAATCACGTTTTTCCTATTGCTCAAAAACTAAGCCTCTACTCATAATGTGGAAGGTGTGGGATTGTAGTGGATAAAATAAGGTTTATTTTAAGCCTATCAAAAAAATCGAAGATGTCGAAATTTGAAAAAAATTGAATTTTATTTTTTATTTTGAAAAATTATGGTATAATTTTGAGTTTCAAACAATTTTTTTATTACTATCAGAAACTGCGTAAAAATAAGAATCCAACGACCTACTAAAGAGTCATTCACATATCTTGTGATATTAGTTATAGGCATTCAAAGTACACGGTTCGCGAGTTTTAAGCGAAATTTTTACCCTCGCGCATGCACTAACTAATTGTCCCATAAAACAGAGGACGGGGAAGGAGTGCTGTTTGCATGGAGTGTGAATTTTGTAGTGAAAGCTGTTAGAAGATCTGCAGAGGAGAAATTGTTGTCGGGAGCTAAGTGTTTTGGTGAAATAAGTCCAAGTTGCCTTAAAAGAAGCCAGATATTTTTATTTTTATTCCTGTTTTTGATAGAATTGTAATTATATTGATTGTATGAGTCCCTGATTTTAGTTTGAACTAAGTTTCTCAAGTTACAAAATTCGGCTTGAATAATACTACTTTTTGTTCTTTTAGCCAATCTACGTATTTTCTCTCTTTCTTTCATCAAATCTTTGATATAAGATGTAATACAAGGAGTAAACTTCTTTTTTTCTTCAGGGGTATGGAGAGGTGCAAATTTGTCAAAGGCTAAAATTAAAAATGTGGTTAGATATATCACCGTTTTATTTATGTCCTCTTCAGTAAAGATGCTTTTCCAATCATGAGTAGAGAGGTGCTCAAGAAATTTAGTTTCATTTATATTTGTAATATTGCGTATGGAAAGAGGAGTTATACTAGAGGAGGGATTAAAGGAGAAATGGTACTGGATACTGATAAGATCATGGTTAGAGAGGAATGAGATTGAGTGTTGAGTAGAAGAAATCACCTTGTCTAGATCATCAACAATCATCAAGTCAATCCATGTACTAGAATGATCAGTATGATGGGTGTTATTATGGGGAACTATAGACAATCTGGCTGAAAACACTACTGATTTTAAATAATGAGTTAAATTGTTAGTAGCATAAACATTTGTGTTTAGGTCACCAGTAAGTACGATGTTACTATAATTAGGTAATAAGTTCAAAAATGTAGGTCTCAAATTCCTTGTCATAGGAGGCATTAGGAGGTTTGTAAATCACACCCACCAAAGCACTGTCCTGAAACGAAGACACCTTTATAAACAGGTACTCAGCTGTAGGATAGTTGGCATCAGGATTAACTCCCACCTGTACGCCCCTTAAGCTGTCATGAATATAGAGACAGACTCCACCCCCTCTTCTTTCATCTCTATCTCTCCGGAAAAGTGTGTAATGATCAAGTGCTATGTGTCTGTAATACGTTAAAAAGTTGAAAAGCCCTTCCGTAAAGCTAAAGTGACAGAGACTAATAACCAACAAAATCCAGTTTACATGATTACATTTAAAATCAGAGAGTAAGGCACATAAAAAAGTAAAAATTAGGAAAGCAATAAGCATTATAATGTTAACATAACAAATACTTAAGATATCCATTAAGAATGTAAAATGGTTGACTTTAAGTTCCAAGTTGCCTGAAAGAAAGTTAGCACGTAGAAAAAGCTAGTCAAAAGTTGAAAACAATAAACAAGATGACCAAGGTAGACCCGATAACATGCATCTTCTAGAGATACAGTACACTTTAAATCATAGATATAATCACTTAAACTAATTAAATATAACAATAAGTGAAAAACATTAAGAGAAAAAGGATGTACGGTGACTGCTGTTGGCACGCCGTAGAAAAAACCAATGAATTAAAAAAACATTACTATGCGTGCTTTTTTTGATGAATTACCTAATTTTACAACAGCCTCGTCAGGGGCTGTAGGGGAGTATAATTCCAAAAATTCAGCACTTATTGAGTACACCCACTTTGCGCCGTCGTATAACCACGCTGCCTTGGAGCTCGCACTTTGAGTCATACGCAGAGACTCGCAGCCGCTCGCAGTCGCTCAAGTGGGAGACACAGTGCAGTGTGCGTTAAAATACGTGTGGAGGAGAAGTTGCAAAAAGTTGAACATACGGAGCTTGCAGTTAGCGGGAGTGTACTGTATATATAAAAAGAAAGAATTTACTATAACAAATTTAACTATGGCAAAAAAATGTTATATAGGATTTTTTCATCATTTTTCGCGCAGAATCAATTGGCGCAGTCAGTTTTTCAAAATAAAGATTTTCAGTATAATTTGTTTTAATAAGTTTTTATAAACAATTGCAAAAGACATAAGAAAAAAAAGGTATATTTTATTTTTCAATTTTGCTATGGATGCAATAATTAGTTTGATGCTACCTGACTCGGATTTTGCTTGGGACTTGACATAGTCACTTTCACTTTCCATCCTGTATTTGTTTATAACCGTTTTATACTAACAAACTGAAGTCTGACTAAAAAATGTTATATAGGTTTTCTTCATCATTCTTTCTGTAGAATCGATTGGTGCAGTCAGTGTTTTTAAAATAATGAGTTTTAGTATAAATTGTGTAAATAATTTTTCATAAACAATTGCAAATGAAAGAAGAAAAATACGTGTATTTTATTTTTCCATTATGCTATGAATGGAATAGATAGTTTGATGCTACCTGCCCCAGTTTTTGCCTGCGCCATAATGGGTTTAAGTCCACTTTCCCAAAACATTTTAAATTGCATTTCTGAATATTGGGATCACATCCGAAAACCCTGCAGAGGTACCCCTATTATCCTCTAGTTTTCTAAATAGACCTTGGGGTGGTTTCAAAAAGAATTCTCAAATAAATGTCAAAAATGACAATTTTCAAAGTATCAAGGTCCCCAAAAAATTTTCAATTGCATTTCTGACTATTGGCATCACATCCGACAACTTTTCTGAGGCACCCCTATTATCCAAAAGTTTTGAAATTAAACCTAGGGGAGGTTTCAAAAAGAATTTACAGATAAATGTCAAAAATGACAATTTTCAAAGTATCAAATTACCAAAAAAATTTTTTTCTGCATTTCTGACTATTGGGATCACATCCGAAAACCCTCCTGAGGCACCCCTATTATCCTTATGTTTTTAAAATCGACCTAGGGGTGGTTTCAGAAATAACTTCCAGATAAATGTCAAAAATGACAATTTTCAAAGTATCAAAGTCCCCAAAAAATTTTTAATTACATTTATGACTATTAGCATCACATCCAACAACCCTCCTGCGGCACCCCTATTATCCACAAATTTGAAATTAAACCTATGGGTGGTTTCAAAAAGAATATCCAGATAAATGTAAAGAATGACAATTTTCTAAGTATCAAAGACATCAAAAAATTCTTAATTGCATTTTTGACGATTGGGATCACATCCGACAACCCTCATGAGGCACCCCTACTATCCTCAAGTTTTAAAAATGGACCTAGGGATGGTTTTAAAAATAACTTTCAGATAAATGTCAGAAATAACAATTTCCAAAGTATCAAAATTCACAAAAAATTTTTAATTGCTTTTCTGACTTTGAAAATTGTCATTTTTGATATTTATGTGGAAACTATTTTTGAAACCATTTCTAGGTTTAATTTCAAAACTTATGGATAATAGGGGTGCTTTAGGAGGGTTGTCGGATATGTTCCTAATAATCAGAAATGCAGATAAAAATTTTTTGGGGACTTTGATACTTTGAAAATTGTCATTTATGACATTTATCAGGAAGTTCTTCTTAAAACTATCCCTAAGTCCATTTTGAAAACTTGTAGATAATAGGGGCGCCTGAGGAGGGTTGTCGAATGTGATCCTAATAGTCCGAAATGCAGATGAAAATTTTTTGCCGACTTTGATACTTTGAAAATTGTCATTTTTGACGTTTATCTGGAAATTCTATTTGAAACCACCTCTAGGTTTAATTTCAAAATTTATGGATAATATGCATGCCTCAGTAGGGTTGTCAGATATAATCCCAATAGTCATAAATGCAAATAAAATTTTTTTGGTGACTGATACTTTGAAAATTGTCATTTTTGACATTTTCCTGGAAATTCTTTTTGAAACCACCCTTCGATCCATTTTAAAAATTTATAGGATCATAGGAGTGCGTCAGGAGGGTTGTCGGATGTGATCCCAATAGTTGAAAATGCAATTAAAATTTGTTTGGGGACTTTAATACTCGGAAAATTGTTATTTTTGTCATTTATCTGGAAATTCTTTTGAAACCACCTTTAGGGCTGATTTAAAAACTTGTGAATAATAGGGGTGCTTAGGAGGGTTGTCGGATGTGACACCAATAGTTAGAAATGCAGGTAAAAATTTTTTGTGGACTTTGATGATTTGAAAATTGTCATTTTTGACATTTATCTGGAAATTCTTTTTGAAACCACCTCTAGGTCTAATTTTAAAACTTGTGAATAATAGGGGTTCACCAGGAGGGATGTCGGATGTGATCCCAGTAGTCAAAAATTCAATTAAAATTTGTGTGGGGACTTTGATACTTTGAAAATTGCAATTTTTGACAGTTATCTGGAAATTCTTTTTAAAGCCACCCCTGGATCTAATTTGAAAACTTGTGGATAATAGGGGTGCCTCAGTAGGGTTGGCCAATGTGATGCCAATAGTCAGAAATGCAATTAAAAATGTTTTGGGGACTTTGATACTTTAAAAATTGTAATTTTTGACATTTATCTGGGAATTCTTTTTGAACCCACCCCTAGTTGCTTTTTGAAAACTTGAGGATAATGGGGGTGCCTCAGGAGGGTTGTCGGATGTGATCCCAATAATCAAAAATTCAATTAAGAATTTTTTGTGGACTTTGATTCTTTGAAAATTGTCATTTTTGACATTTATCTGAGAATTCTTTTTGAAACCACCCCAAGGTCCATTTTGAAAATTTGAGGATAATAGGAGTGCCTCAGGAGGGTTGTCGGATGTGATCCCAATAGTCAGAAATGCAATATAAAATTTTTTGGGAAACTGGACTTCAATTTAGAATATGTTTCTTCCGCATCATAAGAAAGAACATATTCTCTATATATTCACATA
>JBAGKK010016417.1:0-11726 GCA_037177015.1 Euceroptres primus
TATCGGAGCGCGAAGCGCGACGGCCACTCCGCGCGCCCTAGGCGCGCTCAAACTTGCGAGCGAAGCGAGCCGCGCGCAAAGCGAGCGATGAGAATGTGCCCACGCCCCTGAAGGGGGCCGGGAAAATTTTTTTTACTATATGAAAGCTTTCCAGGGGGTGTGGTTAAAAATTTAATCAGCGGTTTTTTGGGGTCGCACTAGTGCTTGTACATTTCCTCAACCCTCGACTGAGCGGTTAACTATGTGCGCATTTTAGAAAACAGTCCATAACGAAGTATTTTCAAAAGCATACCTAGGCACAGTTTTTAAAAAAGTATAGTGATTGGGGTGACTAGGGAACATGGTCAAATCCGCCACAGAGTCAGCCAGGGTCAGAAATCCCATACAAAGTGAGGATTTTCTATTGCCCTTCTGTACGAAGGGAAATGTCGTTTTGAAAAACGCCTTCACAGGGTGTCGTATCTCACCGAGGAGAACAATATACGAGAATGTTGATCAATTTCATCTGGGGCTAAAAAATGGCCTTATTGAGACCTATCCTTTCCAGACCTGGGGCTCTAAAATTTTATAAAATTCCTTATGAAATTTACTGAACCTTTCGACAACCTTTTAGAATTTTCTAGAATATTTTAAATTTTCCGTATACTTGTAGATTCGTTAAATTTTCTGAAATCCCTCAAAATTTCTTACGATCTAGATTTTTTGGAATGTTTTAAAATCTTCTTTAGACTTCCTGATTCTTCTAAAATCCTCCAGTATTTTCTAGGACCTTCTACAATCTTACAGAGATATACAGACTTTTTCAGAGACTTCTAAAAACTTCTAAAATACCCCAAAATTTATTATTATTTACAAAAACATTCTACACTGTTTTAAAGTCTTTTAGAATCCTCAAAAATTTTTTGAATTCTTTGATATTTTGAATTTCCTTGGATTTTTTTGGATTCACCTTGAATTTTTTTAATTTACCTAGAATTCAGATCAATTTATCTCAAGTAAAATGATTTCAGTTGCATTCAGTTCACTTAAATTTACTTGAACTTTTTTGAATTCTTTTAAATACTTAGAGAATGCTTATAGAATACTTTTATATTTTCTTAAAATTAAGATTTATATTTTGAACGCACGGCTACACGGTGTGCACCCGTGCAATCGAATTTTCAATGCAAATTGATATCTTTTTGGCCACGTTTAGAACATTGGATTTTGCGAAATTGAGTTGATTTTTTTTCAAGAAGAAATTTTAGCTTCTAAGCTCTCTTTGAATGTAGGATTTTTCGAAACCGAAATCATTCAGATGGATTTCTATTTCATTTCAAAACCAACTGAATGATTTCGGTTTCGAGAAATCATTCATTCAAAGAGAGCTTAAAAGCATAAATTTCTTCTTCAAATAAACTCAATTTAGCGAAATCCAATGTTCTAAACATGGCCAAAAAGGCAACAATTTGCATTGAAAATTCGATCGGAAGGCTACACACCTTTAGTGTAAACCGTAAATAAACTAAAAACCAAATTCGCTTCAAATATTTGGAATTCTTTTGAATTCATTTGAATTCTTTTGTATTCACTTGAATTCTTTTGAAGTTGTTGAATTCTTGAATTCAGGCGTACATAAAAATTGCCAGTGTCCGACTCACCGGAAGATTCTAAAGGATTTAAGCAAAATTTCGGGAATCTTTTGTAGATTTTTGAGATTTATAAAAGATTCCAGAGAATTATGGAATCGTCTAGAAGATTCTAAAAGGTTATCGAAGAGTTTAGAAGAAAATTAATCGGAACTTTGAATAAAAAAGAGGGCAAAAAGGAATAAAATTCTCAAAAATGGAGATTTTAGGGAATTTGAACAAAAATAGTGGAAAATAGAGGAAGAGGAGGAAAATAGGTAAAAAAAGTGAAATAGGGGATACTGTGATCCCTGAATAAATATACACCTACAATTTAAATGAAATAAGAAAAACTCGCCTCTTTTGAAGAAAGTTGTAAATCGGTCATGTTCAAAATAAATTTGTAAGGTTGCACTGCGTAGTGATGATTCAGGCTCAACATTGCATCCAAGGTATTTATGGAATAATTTTCGATAGCTTTATCTGACAGTGTTCTTAGGAAGTTGCCTCCACTTTCACGTCTAGTACTGAATGACTGAAATATTTCACATGTTTTATTAACCTTGAAAGGCATTCTACTTCATGTTATGAATACAATTTCAGAATATATACCTGTTCATACCACAACGCATCTGTTAACTCAGAAGCGTACATGTTCAGAGCTTTAAATTGGCTTAAAAACTGTTCCTGAAGATTCAACTTAATGAGACGCTTACTTCCTTCTCGATACCTAAAATAAAACTTGCAAATTATACAAAGATTTATTGAGAACTTAAAATGTTTTCTTCAAAATATTCAGAGATTAGTTTCGACATATTAAAATTGTCGACAACATAATTATATAACTTCTTGCACGTAATAGTAATCACTAAACGTAACTTACTCTACTAAAAGGGAGCATACCCTGGATAAAATTAAGCAACTTTTGGATGTAATGCCACCATAAATCACAGCTGATGGTGCAAATGTCCACAAAGCCATATTATAGTGATTTTCCAGTAAGTGCATCTAATTTAAGGATACAAAATGAAATAGATTGATACAAGATAAACAATCATTAAACAATGCTAAGAATATTTTTTAAACACCTGTTCGTAAAAGGATAAAGCTTCAGTCATCAAAAGTGAAGAGAAAGAATGAATATTGAGCCCATTAACAATAAGATATTGAGTGAAGTTGACAACCACAGGTACTAATTCCTTTAAGTTTACTGTAGATCTTTGTGCTAGGAAAGGAGATTCTGCACTTTCTGGATGACTTCCGACATCACAGTTGACATACTGTTTGAAAATATTATTTTTAAATGAAGAGTCCATTGAATAAATACGGAAATATAAGCTGGTGGGTGCAAGAACGGTCTTTTTGCATTTTCAGAAGTCACATGTTTCCTAATGTAATTTAATGAAAAACAAGTGACACTTGAAAATGAAAAGAAACTGTTCTAGCATCCAGCAACCATACATGTGCAATTGTGCATTGAAATCAAGACTTACTAAGTTTAGTAACAGCAAGCGTAGAGTTCTGATTATTTCGCACTTTCCTTTTAGAGAGGATGCAGGAAACATTACTTGCATATGTTTTAAAACGAATTCCTCTAGCTCTGTGACTTAATCATTCAAAATTTATATTTTAAATAGAAATACAATATAATGGTGTAACATTAGAGGAAGTATTTAAAAAATTACACCAACCAGAAATAGATAAAGGAGTCCATTGAAAGAGAGCAAGAAGTTTTGTCTGATGTTCTCCCGTTCTGAGCGACAGATATTCGTCTAGGAAACGAGTGACGATTGCCATTCCATGTTGTATGTAACGCAGAAATTCGTACGTCATATCAAGCAACTTATCCAATTCCGCTTTCGGATACCTTGAAGGCTCCAGTAAAAAGGCTACAATAGCATTTTAGCATTAATGAAATATTCCTTTTTTGAGGCGATTTAAATAACTTAATATAAATTGTCTAAATTGTATTTACAATTTAGACTTGTATACCTCTCCGAAGCGTATTGTACAAATTATATGTAAATCTATTTTGGTATTCAGAATCAGAAAACATCAAAAGATGATATCCGGCCATATTAGTCAGCAAAGAAGTGGCATTGCAAGGTAATTCCACACTCCCATGATATTTGCCTAATTCCTCCATACTGAAATTCAATTTGTATTAGCTCTATACTACACTCTTTATGAGGATTTACGAGAAAATTTTCTTACTTGCTTAGATCGAAAATCGATTTAGTATCTTTCTCTTTGAAAATACTGGATCCCATGTGAAAATAGCCAACGGAGGGTAGAATGGATTCTTTAGATTCGCCCTTATTTGATGTCTGAAATTAGGAGATAATTTTCTGATTTTGATGTATAAATAAGGCTTCACATCGCAAAATGCTCTCCAAAAAGGAGGAATAGGGTGATTTTTTTTAAACCAGAGGAAACATAAGGGAATAAATTATATTAAATACAACCTTTATGTTTCCGCGTTAAGCAAAAAGAAACAATTCTTTTATCAGTATTGTTACATTCAAGTTTATTCAGCACTATATTAAATGTTCTATTCAGTTTACCAATTTTACAAAAATGTTATACCAATGTTATAAAAATTATGTTTGGAAAATCATTGATTTTTTTCATATAAATATTTTTTCATATAAAACGACTTATAAATAACATAATTGTTTTCATTAAGTAAGTTAATTTGTACCTAGTTATTATGTAAAACGAAAAACGACCGGGAATTTTTTGAGTTCAGAAAAACCCGAAGATGACATTGAATCTTTTTAATCTTTAGTAGAAAAATAAAAACATATCGAATTAAATTATTATACAATTTTGAAGGAGTTCGATTTGAAACTCTTTAAATTTTAAGCACTTCAAATTTACAGTTGTTCAATTTTGAATTATAAAATGTTATTTAAGTCTAATTTTTAATTATGCAATGACAAATTAAAAAATATACAATTTTCAATGCTTATTTCGAAATTTTAAGCCTTCTACCTCTTTGTCTACTTTTGATTAGTTTTATTTTTTTAAGCCTCTATTGACCCTTTTTTAAAAAGTTACTTTTGATCACTTTTTCAAAATACAGTCAATTTTAACATTTTAAAAGAATTTTTTCACTTTTTTCATGTTTACCTTCATTTGTTTGAAATTTTTTCATATTTATTGCAAGTACAAATGAAGACATGAGAATTATAACTTGGTAAAAACCATCTGAAGTTGGTCCCTCAATTAGTTTATTAGGAGTCAACTTCGAATGGTCTTTAACGAGTTGTCATTCTCATGTCTTCAAATATTCTCACATTTTTATATTTTAAATTTATGACCTAAAATTGATTCCTTAGAAATTGAACAATTAAAAATTTCAAAATTCACAATTGTACAATTTCAAATTGAAAACAATTACAATTATTCAAAAATTGGAGAATTTAGATTTTTAAGAGTATGAAAATAAACAAATTTAAATTCACAGCGTTCAAAGTTTAATCAATTGAAGGGTGGCACGGCATACGGGACTAATTGTAAGACACATTTAGCCAATTTTCAGGAGAGACAAAAAACGTTCTTTAAAATCTAATTTTCAATTTAAAAAAAAAAGAACAAACGTCCACTCCCGAGATATATCAGTGCTGAATGGAAGCGTGAAAAGTTTGATTGGAAAATGTTATTAGGTTCCGAGAAAATGGATGGAGAAAATTTTTTCCCCAACTTTGACCGGTGATTAAGAATCCGATTTTCAATTTCAGAGAAAAAAACAAAAATTTTATTTTTAGCTCTTGACTTGCTGAATTGATACAAAAAATTTTCATGGAAGGAATTGAATTCTGAGAAAATGGAGAGGAGTTTTTGTTTTCGTTCCAGATGCAAGTTTTTTCAACTCTGGACGTTGATTAAAAATGACGTTTGCCAAATTGTATTATTTAATTTATTGCCGCATTGCTCAATCTTGTAGATTTAAACGCTCCTTCTCTATATTCACCTCCTACCGACTGTATCTTGCACACCTCAATAAAACGAGGAGTTATCAGCTAATAATGAGTTTTTTCTTGTGTTCTCGAACCTAGTTCCCCACTAAAAATTTTTGTTAGAATTCGATCGTGATGCGACTTGTCGCTCCATAAAATTCTCATACTGTCGAACGAGGGAAGACTCCATCCAGGCCCTCCCCTATGTGTGTCAGTAATGTCCCAACACTGGCATAACAATTGGCGCCGAACGTGGGACCCTGAGAGGAAGAGCAGACGCTGTTCGAACCTACCAGTCTCCAGCCGAATCCATAAATCAGATGCTATCTGATACCATCGCCTTCGCCAGGGAATCACCATCTTGTCTACAGAGGGTATCAACTTGTCAGCCAAGCAGTCATCTTTACCTGCAAGGACAGACGACTTCTAGTCATTGACAGGAAGATCCTCGAGATCTGCTGCTCTTCCAACAGCGTTTCTTCACTTCCGGGAGTGGTTAAACACCCAGTGGTGCTCAACCAACTACCATCCACACTCCAGACTACAAGTAGCTCAGGACTTGCTACTTCTACCCTATTAAACGTGGTTGAGGATGCTGACCGCCTAGCAGTTGCTCCAGTCAACAACTGACAGCAGTGTTTCGCCTTCCTGAAATCCACACCAACAGCTCTGATTCCGGAGTTCCACGGTTTCAATCATCAAGACCCTGTGGCGCTCCTGACGAAATGGAGGCTTACTTCTTGTCTGCGGGAACCCCACTGCCCCAACGGACTCAACTTACTGGACGTGGCCTTCAAGGAGACGCTCAGAAATGGTGGCAAACCTATCAGGACCTTCCGATCGAGTGAGATCAGTTTAGGGAACTGTTTCTGCTCCGATCCAATTGCAACATAGTTTTTGCTCAACTGAATTATTATCTCTACTCAGGCAAGTAAGGAGAGAAGGAATCCACCACGCTCTTTCTTCAGAAGAAATTTCTTCTTTACCAGCGCTTGAGACAAAATGATCCAAAAAACATCATGGTCTCCACTATGCTCGAGCTCCTCCGGCCTACCATCCGCCGCAGCATACGCACCTCACAACCTTCGGACTTCGCAACCCTTCTCAAACTAGCTGTTGGTGCCGAGAACGATGAAACTCCATAGTTCATCACCCCAAGAAGTCTACATCCCTGTGGTGATATCGCATCGAAACGAGATGTCACCTCCATCCACTATCACGGTCCGCATCCTACGGTCCTGTGGTGTACCTTCCGACCACTAGGTGCGGACCGATTCTCCTCGTCTCACAATAGAAACGACTCTCCGCGTGCATATAAGACGGACCGATCGATGCCGAAATCAAGCCCTCTCGAGTCCTCCGGGATACTCCAACGGAGTTTAGTGCAGTCGACATGTCGCACCTTCTCTGTATTCACCTCCTATCGACTGTACCTTGCACACCTCAATAAAACGAGGAGTTATCAGTTAATAGTGAGTTTTTTCTTGTGTTCTCGAACCTAGTTCCCCACTAAAAACTTTTGTTATAATTCGATCGTGACGCGACTTGTCACTCCATTGAATTCTCATACATACTGTTGAACGAGAGGAGACTCCATTGAGGCCCTCCCCCATGTGTCTGTAATGACGTAAATGTTCCAAAATGTTGCAAAAGTTACAAAAACTTGAAGAAAAAGTACAAAGAAAATTTTTTTCATTTGGAGGATTGAAAAAAATTTGAAAAATGACATTATAAAAAATCCCTTTTGTCCTAATGTTTATTACAACTTATCTGATTTTTTGAGCCAATAATATCATTTTCGACAAAATTTGGCTTGGTCTCTTATGCCGTGCCACCCTTCAATTTAGATTGAAATATACTTTAAAAATTGTTTAGTTTCAAATTTAAATTGTTCAAAATAGTACAATTTAAAACCTAAACTTGAACAATTGTTAATTAGAAACGTTCAAAATACATTAATGTTTAATTGAAAGCATTGAAAATTAAACAGGTCTGAAAGTCTTTGAACTTTTTAATTTTAAAGGCCCTGGCCGACCGAATGAACGGAAAGGATACTCTACAGCGTACCCTCATAGTACCCACATAGTATCCCTTCCGTATCATGCATAAAAAACTCAAAAAAACAGCAAGATGAACATTTAAATTGTTGAAATTCGGATTCTACGTTAAAATTGCCATTAGAAGGTCATGGAGTAATTGCAATAGTTTTTTTTTCAGCGTTAAAAATTTAGAAAATATCATTAACTTCTGCTGAAGGTTACTTCAAGCGCATCCATAGTCGCTCAAGTAGTATGTTGCGCGCGAAGTTTAAAAATAAAATCCAAAATTGCAAATGTATCAAATAAATGTAAAGAACTATAATAAATAATTAAATTATTGAAAAAAAAGATGGCAATGTTTGAAATTAGCAGGTAGATTTTAAAAATGTTGTCGGAGTCGTTGAATTTTAATTTTTTACATTTTACAGCATGCAACTTTATCGACTGCGGTAACATACAAGATAATGAAAGCCAAACCAAAGATATTATCTTTGTTTATACTGACAAAGATATTATGTACTTTGGTCGAGTACAGAACTTGATACTGCGTCTTAACGGTCGTAAACTCACTGACACTTAAGTCGCAGTGTTGTTGTCTTAGGTTTCCACTGTATGGCGCTAGTACCCAGGCAATGTGACATGCCGAACTGCTTTTCGCGGGAACTGTCGGTAATTTTGAATTTGTTTTCAATTTAAATGATATTTTAAATTCTTTAAATTGAGAAAGACTAGTTGAAAATCTTTTCAAGTCCTTCTTCTGTTGCTGATAGTTAGTGGGATGTGGTTCTTCATCACTAGGAATTGAAATTCGCCCCATCGATGAATGATATTCGTTGTTCCGTTGAATATTAAAGAATGTACTTTTCAAAAGGTTTAAGAAATGAAATAAATTTTAGAATTCACTTTTATGATTTAAGACACTACTGATTTATTTATTAGTAACAAGTTAAAATTTACAAATAACTTTACTTTTTGAATGTAAAAATAGCTTTTCTCTTATTCATTATCTGATTTCTTCTGATTCTCAATCTAGTCCGCATGGGGTTTTTATACAGTTCCCCTTTCTTAATCTGCAAGCTACTACCCGATACCTTACTAAAACTAGTCATAGTTCTACAAGGTCAATTGTACTCAGTACGCCTACCATTCTTGAACCTTGAAATTGATGATTTCACTATGATCATACATTTTTGGCTAGTTCTTTTTACCACCCATACAAGTTACATGAGTCATTTTACTATGATGAAATCGCGCTGCCTAGGGTTGAACCAGCAAGTTACATGAGTCATCACACATGATGAAACTTGTAAAAGGTCAAACCGCAAAAAGTTACATGAGTCACCTAGATGATATCATACTATGTACAAATTTTATCATTTATCTTGCATCATCCTTTTTATTTAACAACCCAATAATCCGTGTTCTAATGTTAACCTGTCCTTGTTTGGATGCCAATCTCTCTCTTTCCTATATAATAACCTTTAGAATTTCATTAAAATATCAATTTTATTTTCTTATTTAGATTTCGCGTATTTGAATCTTTCCCGCTATACCAACGACCGGGAGGTGCTGCCTCTAGTGGAGAGTTTTGTAGTTTTACGCCTATCGTTACAGCAAAAGTCTTAAAGTTACCGACGGATAACGCTTATTAACTGCTGCTAAAAGAAGATGCGCTTGAAGTCGCCTTCAGCCCATGTAAATTGAAGGTATTATATTTTTTAAAGTTTTAACGCTACAAGAAAAACTATTGCAATTACTTCGTGACATTCTAGCGGTAAATTTAACGTAGAATTCGAATTCTAACAAGTTAAATGTTCATCTTGCTGTTTTTTTTGAATTTTTTATGCATGATACGGAAGGGATACTATGTGGGTACTATAAAGGTACCCTGTAGCGTATCCTTTCCGTTCATTCGGTCCGCCAGGGGGTATCTATTTTGAAATTTCGCACATTCAAACATTCCAATGCTCAATTTTGAATCTGTCGAATTTTAACAGCATTAAAATTAAAATTGTTCTATTTATTGAAGAACTAAATTTTAAACTTAAAGCTTCAAAGATTCTGAAACCCTTGCATTTTAAATACTATACAATATAGAAGGCTTCTAATGTTATACTGTGCAATTCTAAGTATTTAAAATTTATTAACTTTACATGAAATTAAAAACTTTCAGTTTAAAATGCTTGATAATATTTTTTTTAAGTTTAACGGTCTACAAATAAAAACTCTTTACCTTTTCAGTCTTCGCTTTTGAAAGTAGTTTATATTTACAGGGTTGCTACAGAATCCCAATTTCAAAATTTCTTGACTTTCCCTGACCGTTATCTGCCGTTATAATTATAATTAAAATTATATAGTACAGAGATCACAGTGGTTCAGTAATTCAATTTTAGGGAAAATGACGGATTTCTTTGTCGAAATATGGGATTTTTAAAAAAGGGGGGAAGTTTTTCCCTTTTAAAAATACGAAGGAAGCTGCAAAATTATCTAGGATCTTAAAAAATCTTCAAAAATCTTAGATTCCTGTCTAGAATCTAATAAAACTCTCTTAAAACTTCTAAACTTTCAGAATCTTTGGAATGTTCTAGTATTTTCTAAAATCCTTCATGACTTCTGGACTTTTAAAAAAATTGAAAAATTTTCAAGAATATTTTTAATTTTCCATAAATTTTTGTTGATTCATTAAATCTTTTGAAATCCCAAAAATTTTCTACAATCTAGATTTTTGAATGTTTTAGAATCTCCCAGAGACTTCCTGATTCTTCCAAAATCTTCTAGTCTCTTCCAGACTTTTTTTTTTGAAGGCTCAAAAAGTCGACATAATTTTAGAAAGATTCTGAAAACAGTCTAGAAGATTTTTCAAGATTATTAGAGTACTAGATCATTTTGCACGCTACGCGCGTTAATTATCTCCTCTCTGCATGGACTTTTAATTTTGACATTTAATAATCATAAATCTTAAAAATTAAAAAAATATATAAAATAAAATTACAATCTTTAAAATTTGGATATGAGTGAACTATAAAGCAATGATCTTACTAAAAAGCAATATTTAACATTTTAACATATTTAACTTTTTTAAACTGGAAAATTTTGAAAATTTAAGACTCGATTATGTTCCTTAATTCGTAATTCCAAGTTTTTAAAATTGAAGCTATTCAAATTCAAGAATTTAAATTTGAACATGGCTTTTAAGAATGTTCTCTCCGTACCGTCAAACTCAAAATTAATCAATCTTTATTTTGAATTATAAAATCAAGAAAAAAGAGCTTTTTGTTAATTCCAAAGAATTTTCAAGAAGAAACTGAGGCGTTTTACATAAAAAAATATTTTGAGTCATAATTTCTTATTTAAAAATAGTTACACTCATCTCTCGTAACTGTGCGGGCCTCGGGTCTGGTCGGTACAGTAACGGACGCTATTAAAATCCAGTTTGAACCGGAGTTAAAGTAGCGAGCGAGCACTCTTATGTCAACACTCAGTACCGCATATATAACCTCTGAACGTACAAAAGTATATGCCCAAAGAGTTGCGATGTAAACAACTTCTGATGCAGCCCTGACTGTTCGAGCGATGAGCTTCAGTGTCGGGCGTTAAGGGACGCTCAGGGGAGGAGACAGAAGCAGTCAAGCGTGAACAACCGTGAAGCCGACACAAGAACAAGCGGCACAGTAAGGCGAGACGAGTGTATTTAAATATTTGTGTTTTTTCTTTCGTCTTAGACAAAATTCGTAATTTTAATTCAATTCCAATTCTCAATGACTCATTTTGTTCCTTAAGGGCCTGAAACAACATGGGGGGTTGACTCTGTCCCAAATTACAGCTACAAATATGAATTCTTTGGTTCAATTTTTTTTACCACATAATCTAGAGGTTAAGAAGAGGCCTTTTCCGGAAAAATTTGGTTGTTTGTTCTAAAAAAAGGTTCAAAGTTCGTGCGCCAGGCATGCGGCAATCCGCCAGGCACGACATCGGCACGTTCAAGTATGGTTGATGGCATGAAGTGGTACGTAGGCGGCTCCCTTCTTTTTGGATTCGCGACGAGTAGAAGGGAGCGCCTGGTAAGGAAGGTTTCGGGTAAGTACATATTACCCAAATTTCTAGAAAATGCAGTTTTC
>JBAGKK010016428.1:0-11725 GCA_037177015.1 Euceroptres primus
CAACTAGTAGAAGAATATATGTATTATTGTTCCTTAGAGGGCTACTTAGCCCTAGGAACTTATGTTAAATAAATAAATAAATAAATAAATAAATAAATTAGCATTCTTTCCCTACTTTAAACATTAAATTATACACTTTTTTACATTTTTGCAAAAATAAAAGTTAAAGTTCATTATTTAATTTCCTCTTACAAAAGTGGCGAACACATCAATGTAAAAATAAGTTTCCATCATTACCATCCAATATGGAAGAAATTTATTAATGTTCATTTTTATTTTCTAAAGTTATTTCCTTCCCCTTTTAAAATAGCCATAAATAAAGTGAAAATAAGTAGATTTTACCATTAAATTAAAAAATTCCCGATCTGAAATTCCCGGGGTTTTCCCGGTTTTCTCTCGGTGAAATCTAATTCCCGGGTTTTCCCGGTTTTTTACCGATTTCCTGGTTTGCTAGAAACCCTGACAATTATTTATATTCCAATAAATATTTCAGCAAATAATTGCTAATATGTCTTATGGTAAGGTCTTATGGTCAATATGACCGTAAGACCGTTCATATTGACCGTAAGACCGACTATATTAGCAATAATTTGCTGAAATATTTATTGGAGATTTATAACGGTCGATGAAAGAAATAACAGTTTTGGATTTGTATCTGGAATTGTCTGCATATTGTAATTATTTATATTTTCCTCCGTTTTGAATAAAAGTCTTTATTATTTATCTAATGTGAATGATCTATTTCATACAAATTGTATTGATACAATTATTGCAATTATTTTATTCAGAATCAAACTAAAATAAAAAACTTATCAAATATGTAGAATTGTAAAAAATTTTAATGAACAAAATCAACTATTGATAATTAAAATTGAATAAAAAATAATAACTGTTGACTGATATGTTAGTTTTAAAAATATAAACTGTTTTGTATTATAGAAAAAAATTAAGGTTGCATTTTTTCTCATATTTGTTATTTATTTATTAGTTATTCATTTTATTTGAAGATGATTGTTAATTGCTGTTGAATCAGACGAAGTAATTTTTTTAGGTAAAAAAATAATCTAGCCACACAGGGCACTGCATACATACACGTTACTTACTCTTCCTTCCTATCGTATTTTTCAAGAAGGTTTCTTCCAGGACTACCACAGGGCTTCCTTATTGGTGGACAGTACCAAAAGCACAAAACTCCAAGTGAAACCCCAAATAATACTACAGGCACTGTTAAAGCCAAGACCAAGTGTTTTAAATTGTCATCCCAGGAATACCTGTAAAGGTAAAAATATTATTAAGAAAAGTGGAAAGCTATCTTATTTTTTTTTAAACAAATTTTATCTTGAGGAAGAAGAATTCAAGAAACAAAGAATTCTAGAAAAACTCCAAATTAACTCCTTGGATCTTCCTAATAACTTTTTTAAATGGAAATTAATAAAAGTTGTGAAGGAATCTGGACAAAAGAAATTCTTCCCTCTAAATTTTTTGAAGAAAATAAAAAAGTAAATATCTTTATCTACCTCGCTACAACGGTTTCCGGATTGGTTCTGCTGAAGTAGCAAGGAAAAATCTTTCCTCTATTCTTATACCCATACTTTTTTGCAAATTCAGAACAATTGACTCTCGGAGGATATCCACATCCTTCTGTATTCACAAAAAATTTAGTATCTGCAACATCCCATTGTCTGTCTGATAAAGGTTTTGCCATAAACTCCTCGAAGCTCAATTTCGTATAATTAACTTTGATTTGATGGCAGCGAAGAGCAGCACTCGTACAACCTGAATCATAAAAAATGGTTCCCATTAATCTTCAAATTGAAAGCAAATTAGTATAATTGAATCAAACTGGCCATATTCTGAATTTTTTAAATCAAAATCTTTTTATTAAAGTTAAATATGGGGCATTCCATACCAAATCGACAACTTTTGACCCCGACCTCTTTCGATTTGGCTGGAACTTTTTTATCTTTTTCTACCCTCTCGAAAACAATTTTCAAAATTTCTTCAAATTTTTTTACCTAACCCAAAAAAAGTTATAGGATTAAAAAAAAATGGTTTTTTTCAAATGGCCGTAACTTTTTCAAAAATTGACTTATCGGGACGTTTTTTCAAAATTTTTGTTTTTAAATGCACTTTGCAGAAAAAATTTATAAAAATTATATAGATCCATCTTCAACGTTTTTTTTGTTGAAATTTTCGGGAAAAAACGGAAATTTCAAGATGATTGTCATTTTTAATTTTTTTTCTTTTTTTTTTTAAAAACGAAAAAACTTTGACATTTTCCGCAAATTCTCTGAAATTTTCAGAGTAGAATTTTTTCGTTTTCTATTTTACTTTTTCAATTGAAAAAAAATTTTTTTAACTCAGCTTATTTTTCATAACACTACTCTGAAAATTTTTTAGAATGCCCAGAAAACCTTAAAACTTGGAAAAAAAAGTAATAATAATAATTAAAAGTGGTAGTCATCGGAAAAATTTTAATTTTTTTCATAAAAGTCAGAAAAAAATAGAAGATAACCCTAAATAATTTTTTTGTATTTTTTTTCGAAAACTACATTTAAAAACAAAGAAAATGGGAAAAATATATGATTTGGCCTATTTCTGACTAAATCATAGGCTTTTAAAAATTTTGAAGCAGTTAATTTGGGATGAAATTCGTTTGCATTTTTTTTAATACGTCGCTTTTTTTTGTTTACATACCCAAAAAATAGAGTTTATTAAATAAATTTATGCGACATGGCGAGATTTCTATGGAGTTTGTCAATTTTCCTATAGATGGCGTTTGAATAATTTCATTTTTAACTGATGTCACAAGTTATAAGTTCTCAAACAATAACTTCCCAATTTTCAAAGCGGAGAGTTAAAAAGAACGGTTAATTTGATAACGTTATGCAAATTATGATTAAATATAATTTTCAATAAATATTTGTGATAAAAAACAGATTTCAAAAGCAATTATCAGTAATTAGACTTTAACATTTTCCGCAAATTCTCTGAAATTTTCAGAGTGGGATTTTTTCGTTTTCTATTTTTCTCTTTCAATTGAAAATTTTTTTTAACTCAGATTATTTTTCATAACAATACTCTGAACATTTTTTAGAAAAACCTTTAAATTTGGAAAAAAAATAATAATAATTAAACGTGGTAGTCATCGGGAAAATTTCAATTTTTTTCGAAAAAGTCAAAAAAATAGAAGATAACCCTGAATAATTTTTTCGTATTTTTTTTAAAACTAAATTTAAAAACAAAGAAAATGAAAAAAAGTTATGATTTGGCCTATTTTTGACTAAACCATAAGCTTTTAAAAATTTTGAAACAGTTAATTTGGGATGAAATTCGTTTGAATTTTTTTTTTAATACGGCGCTTTTTTTGTTTACATACCCAATAAACATAGTTTAATAAATAATTTTATGCGAGATGGTGAGATTTTTATGGATTCTGTCAATTTTCCTATAAATGACGTTTGCATAATTTCATTTTTAACTGATGTCACAAGTTATAAGTTCTCAAACAATAACTTCCCAATTTTCGAAAATTTTCAATTTGCAAAGCGAAAAGTTGAAAAGAGCGGTTAATTTGATAACGTTATGCAAATTATGATTAAATATAATTTTCAATAAATATTTGTGATTAAAAACCAGATTTCAAAAGTAATTATCAGTAATTAGACGTAAAAATACAGCTTAGTGTAAAAAAGAGAAAAAAAACATTTTCTTTCTAGAAATTTAGAGCATATAAATTATTTAAACGTGTAAAGAAATAAATTTATATTGCATTTATATCTACTGTGCATAAAGTTATTTAATATACTATGTTTTTTGGGTATGTAGACAAAAAAAGCGACGTATTAAAAAAAAATCAAACGAATTTCATCTCAAATTAAGTTTCAACATTTTTAAAAGCTTATGGTTTAGTCAGAAATAAGCCAAATCATAACTTTTGTTTCATTTTCTTTTTTTTTAAATATAGTTAAGAAAAAATACAAAAAAATTATTAAGCGCTATCTTCTTTTTTTTCTGACTTTTTCGAAAAAATTGAAATTTTTCCGATGACTACCACTTTTAATTATTATTATTATTAATTTTTTCCAAATTTTAAGGCTCTCTGTACATTCTAAAAAATTTTCAAAGTAGTGTTATGAAAAATAAGCTGAGTTAAAAAATTTTTTTCTACAATTGAAAAAGAAAAATAGAAAACGAAAAAATCCCACTCTGACAATTTCAGAGAATTTGCGGAAAATGTCAAAGTTTTTTATAAAAAAAAGAAAAAAATTAAAAATGACAATCATCTCCAGATTTCCGTTTTTTCCCGAAAATTTCAAAAAAAAAAAACGTTGAAGATGGATCTATATAATTTGTATAAATTTTTTCTGCAAAGTGCATTTAAGAACAAAAATTTTGAGAAAAACGTCCCGATAAGTCAATTTTTGACAAAATTACGGCCATTTGAAAAAACGATTTTTTTGAAAAAACCACTTTTTTGAAAAAAAACAAACAATTTTTTTTGAAAAAAACATTTTTTATACCACTCTAACCTCAAAATCTCAACTTTGACATGATTTTTCGGCTCTCGTGGTATAAAATACGGTTCGATATTTGTGTGAGAGGTGATTTTTAGCGCACTTGACTTTTCTCACTCGCTTCGCTCATGCGAAAAACGTCTCGTGCGCTAAATAATCACCTCTCACACACATGTCGAAATGTACTATTAAAAAAACATTTTTTTGAAAAACCCATAACTTTTTGGGGGTTAGGTAAAAAAATTTGAAAAAATTCTGAAAAATGTTTTCGATAAGGTAGAAAAAGATAAAAAAATTTCAGCCAAATTGAAAGGGGTCGGGGTCAAAAGTGGTCGACTTGGTATGGAGTGCTCCATATATTTTTTACTAAAAAGGATATGAAGACATGAGAATGACAACTTGTTAAAGACCCTTTGAATTTGGCCCACAAAGTAATAGTTAAAACAACCTAATTTAGGTGCCAGCTTCAAATGGTCTTTACCGAGTTATCATTCTCATGTCTTTATATATCTTCATGTAATTAATTACATAAAATAAATGTTCACAAACCTTCTCTACAACTGGACCACGAACAGTTTTTGAGTCCCTCAGCGTAAACGTGATCAGTAACCATACAGGCCACAGGAATTGGAGTGAAATCAGCAAGAATTGTTGTAATCGCTGGTTCAATAACAAATGGTACAAGGAAGAGAAAAGCAAAAACAGCCAAGATGGAAGTGGTGCCTAGGCATAATGATGTATAAAATTTGGCTTTTTCTACCAGAGACTGGATTTCCACCACAGGTAGGACTCCACTTCCTGCATTCAATTTACTTGATCTGCTGGATTTGAGGTCCTCCTCCTGGGCACCCATTATCACCGTTGACTCGTCGGAATCAATGATGAAGCTAGTTCTTGCTACTTCCGAACTGAAAATGGTCCACACACCAACTGATGTCAAACTGACGGAAATGTTTGCTCTCTTACTTCTTACAATGCTAGATTTGAAAAAGCCACCAGAAAACTTCTCCAAAATTTGAATAATAATTAATTTAATAAATTTAATCAAGCTCCCTTGCCTTTGACAATTGAAATCGAATATTCATGTATAAATTAATCTCGACTTGAATCAATCATCTGTCAGTTAGGCCTAAAGTATACATCTATTTTTATTCTTTATTTGCCTACTTATTTTTATTTATTAACACTACTGATATTATTATTTGATAGAAATTTATCTTTACACCTAATTATCGCTGCGTTAAAGAATTTCTAATCCTACTAGTGTTGGCCAAACAAAAATGTGCAAAAATTTGATTTCTTCCCCTCTAAAAAGGTTGAGATTTTTGAGCTGTGCTTCGTACGTTTGGATCGCAAACGAATGCTCGGTTTTAAGCATGGAATTTTTGAAAATACAGGTTTTCATCTGGATTACTCTTTTACGTTTCTCTCTTTATTTTTGGATGTTCATATTAGCTGTCTTCTTCTTAGTTCCTTGTCCTTTTTACAATATTCTTGATCTTGTTATTTTCTGGTCCTTTTTATTTCTCTAGTTATTTTTTTTCTTGATGTTTTCAGTTTTTTTGCTGTTCTTCAGCTTGAATGTGCGGGCAGTGCGAGTAGGAATATTTTGAGTTTAGTAGATTTGCTTGCCTTTAATCTAAACGTGTCATTAAGTAAGAATTTGAACCACGCGTTCCCCCCCTTCTCACACTTTATTAGTGGCCGCGCAGGGAGAAAATCGACTGACGAGCCGGACTCTCCTCCAGGAGGGGAATGCCTGAAATCATAACGAAAAATTAATTTCGTGTTCTTTAACTGATGAAGAACTGTTTAAACAGATGTAAACACTTTTAGAAAACTTTAATCAGTAAACTATTCTTGTCTCCAGACTTATAGAAAGGAAACAACGTTCCCGAAAGAAAACAATTTTTGAATTTCATTTATCTGTCTCCTATTTTCCTCTTTTCTTTATAGATTTCCTCAAGAAGAAAGGACACCTTTCAATTGGCATAAAAGATTATTTTTAAAAAAATTTACGGGCCATCAAAATGAAAGACTCAAAAGTCAATTTTTCTCCATGTATTTGTATCACCCAGCTTCTTTTAAACAGAATGTTTTTAAAAAATTGTTTAAACAGATGTAAGCACTTTTAGAAAACTTTAATCAGTAAATTATTCTTGTCTACAGACTTTTAGAAAGGAAACAACATTCCTGGGAAAAAAAGAAAAAAATTTTGAATTTGATTTATCTGTTTCCCATTTCCCTCTTTTCTTTATAGATTTCCTCAGGAAGAAAGGACACCTTTCAAATAGTATAAAAGATTATTTTAACCCTTAAACAGGGTGTCTAGCGCTTCTCTTTAAAAAAATTCCAGAACTTTTCCAGGTTTTCCAGGTAAAAAATAAATTTTTCCAGATATCATTTTTTAATTTTTACCATGAACTTTCATGAAAAAAATCTTTTTTTCTTGAACCTGTACAATAGAAATAATTCATACAACTAAATGAACCATATAAAATGTATGTCATACGATTTCTGAAATTCTTGATTTTAGTTAACTGTATTTATCTGTACAAGCTCAATAAACTATTTTTTAAGAAAATACTCTCTAAGAAGAATTATTAGTTTTCTACTAAGTAAATTACTTAGTAAGCATTTCTACTAATCTTTAATGAAGAGATTCCTATTTCTCATTTTTTTTTTTCAAAAAACTACAAATTCGTTTAGTGAACTAACTAAATGAATTTATTAGTAAGCCTTACTAAGTATATATGTAGTTTTTTACAAAAGCTTACTAAAGAAATAGGTAAAGGACTCCTGATTTCCTGATTTATCCTGATTTCATTCCGGATTGCTACAAAATTCCAATTTCAAAATTCACTGACTTTCCCTGACCAATTTTTTATTTTCCCTTATCGCTGTCTGCCTTTATAATTAAAATTATAATTATATTAATAAAGGGATCGCAGTAGTTCAGCAGTCCAATTTTAGGAAAAATAGGGGATTTCTTTTTTGAAAAAGGGGATTTTAAAAAAAGGACGGAAGTTTTTTGCTTTTAAAAATACCAAAGCTGCGATTCTCCAGAATCTTAAAAAATCCTCAAAAATCTTAGATTTCTGTCTAGAATCTAATAAAACACTCCTTAAATTTATGAATTTTCGAAATCTTTAGAATGCTCTAGAATTTTTTTAAATCCTTCATGACTTTTAAACTTTTCAACAAACTTTTAAAATCTTCTAGAATCTTCAAGATTTTTTATAGTATTTTAGAATTTCCAGAGATTTCCTGATTCTTCCAAATTCTTCTACAACCTTCCAGCATTGTCTAGAGGCTTCTAAGGTTTCCCAGGATTTTTTAAAACTCTTACAGATTTTTTAAGAGTTCTAAAATTTTCAAAAACATCCCAAAACCTATTATGATTTTTCAAAATATTCTAAGCTGTATCAGAATCTTTTAGAATTCTCAAAAATCTTTTGCATTCTGCTCTAAACTTCTAATATCTTCTAGACTCTTCCAGACTCTAAAAAATATTCTAGAAAACCCAGAAGATATTAGACAGTTAGGAAAGAGTTTTTGAAAATTAATTATAGAAAATTTTGAAAGACATTGAAAGAATCTGGAAGACTTAGAGTCAGTCTAGAATATTTTTAAAAAGAGGGAAAATTCTCAAAAATAGGGATTTTAGGGGATCATGAGTAAAATAGGGGGAAAATAGGGGAAAAAGGGGAACAGGAGATTGACTACGAGCCTTGGATTATGGAAGAACTTCGAAGCATCTGAATGATTGTAAATTTTAAAACAATTTAGAATATTTTGGAGAATTTTTACAGATTTCAGATAAGTTTTGAAGATTCTAAAGAATTTGAGAGAATTTCGGTAATCTTTTGTAGACTTTGGAGGATTCTCAAAGATTCTGTAGAAAATTCTAGAAAGTTACGGAAGTATTCAGAAAATCTTAGAAGATTCTGGAAGAGTCTAAATATACGTTGTAGAATATTGAAAACTTTTGGGTATTATTTTTTAAGATTATTGTAGGAGAACCCAGAAGATTCTAGAACAATTTAAAATATTTTGGAGAATTTTCAAGGATTTTAAATCAATTTTAAAGACTCTGGAAAACTTTAAGAGATTTTAGGAGACTTTCGTAGATTTTGAAAGTTTGCAAATTATGGGATATGTAAGAAAATATTAAAAGAGTTTTTGAATGTCAGAAGTTTCTCTTCCTCCTAATTCTTGGAAAATTATTTAAAAATTTGAATATAAAAAGACAAAAGGGGAGAAAAAGGAATGAAACTATAAAAAAAGTGATTTTAGGAGATTTGGAGAATAAAAGGGGAAAGGAGGAAAAAGGAAAACAGGGGACTGACTGTGATCCCTGATTTTGTAATATTATAATTGAACAATTATAACATTTGTTAAATTATAATTATAACTATTGAGATATAATTAAAATTTGTCGAATCAAAAAAATTTCCTGAACATTGTTAAATTCCCTGACTTTTCGGAATACCCTGACTTTCCAGAATTCCCTGATTTTTCAGAATTCCCTGACTTTCCAGAATTCAAATTTAGAGAGAAAAAATTCCAGGACTATGAGTGAAATTCAAGGACTTTTCCAGATTATTCCAGGTAAAAAAAATTCTAGGACTTTTTTAGGTTTTCAGAATGTCATAAAGTATAAATGGGGTCTTTGGAGCCCGCACTTAAAAAATGCTTCCAGCAGTAAGAGCGGTTTGAAATTTTGACTTGGAAAAATTTCGAAGTACTCTTTTAGAGTAATTTTATGAAAAATAATTGTAGCATTGGCTAAAAATTAGGTTTCTAGCTTTGAAAAAAATCATAAAGTTGGAGTAATGAGAAAAATCACGATTTTGCATAAAAAATCATAACTTTTTTAATTCTCAATATTTTAAGCTAAAATTTTGTTTTGCCTACAGAAGCGTGGTGTACTTCTTCAATGCATTTTTTTCTTTCAAAAGAGTCTACAGCCTTCAATTTTGCCCCGACTTGCATTTGTTTTTTTTTTTTAATTAAAGTGCGCTAAATTTTAAAGAGCAACCGAATCAGATATTTTGGCATTTTCGTCTGCTTATTTATTATATGTTTATTCAAAGTATAAGAAAATCGAGATTTTTCACACAATAATTATTTACTCTTCAACAACGGTTTGCATATAATGCAAATCATCTTCAATCAACGCAAAGGAACTCCCAGAATAAAAATAATTTGATTATTGTATGGTTCAATTATCATAAAGAAATTAAATTAACAAATAGCCAAATATTGTAATTTTTGTTGAAAACAATTTTTTCTATGCTAAAAATGCTTTAAATTATTGTGAGAATGATTGTCAGTCACCATTTCTATAAAACAATAACGATTATAATTGTTATAAACAATTTTTGTGGAAAAATTTGGAATTTGTGATTTTTACAATTTTGGATTTCCCTTCATCATCTGAATTGATGCAGATATTCTTGAAAATAACATATGTTCAATTATATTTGTTAAAATGCAACAATTGTTAATTTTTTGAACAAATTAAATAAATAAATTCAAAAGTTTGACACTTTAGACTGGAAAAGAATTTCTTACACTAAAACTGCTTTAAGTTTTTGTCAGAGAGATTTGCAGCCACTATTTCTATAAAAAATTAAACGACTGGAAATAAATAAAATAAAATAAATTAAAAAAACATAAAATAATTAAAAGATAATTGCAAATCGGGGCAAAATTGAAGGCTGTAAACTTTTTTGAACGAAAAAAATGCATTTCCTCCCAATGTGCGACACAGTGGTCCAGAATTGGATTTTTACTGACAAATCAGTCTACAGGTCATAATTTTTATCCGATTTAAACGTCTTTTTCTTAAAATTGAAGCGGAATAAATTCTCGAGTGATCCCTTAAGGCCGATTTTGGATTTTTCGTTTTTGAAAAATTCGATGTGAAAACAAAAGTAAAAAAATTTTGTATTCAGAAAAATTATTATTTTAACCCGGAAAAAATTATTTGTGTGAAGTGAATATCACGTAAAATCAATGCTTTTGCAATTAAAGCACATAAATAATCGATTTGATGAGTAACTTAATTGCCACAAACAAATTTTATAAACAATTACTCTAATGTGCCACTTTAGCACGGGAAAAATTTTTCTTCACTATAATTGCTGAAATTCATTGCGAAAGTGTCATCTAGTAACAAACATTGAGAAAAATTAAGAACTTTCTTTGTTATAAACAAATTTTGTAAACATATACTCGAATTTGTCATTTTCAAGTAGAAAAAAAATATTTTCTAAGTCAAAATTACTGAGATTTGTTATGGAAGTGTCAGCTAGAAACAAAAAATTGTTGAAAATTAAGAATTGTTGTTGTTATAAACAAATACTCGAAATTGACATTTTCAAACAGAAAAAACGTATTTTTTGGCTTAAAATTACTGAGATTTGTTATGAAAGTATCAGCCAGGAAACAAACATTGTTAAGAATGAAGAATTGTTATTGTTATAAACAAATTTTATAAACAAATACTCAAATTTGACATTTTCAAGCAGAAAAAGAATTTAGTCGCTTAAAATTACTGCAGTTTGTTATGAAAGTGTTCCTTATTTTCGATATCTAATACGATCTGCTTTGTTTAATGGCAAACCTATTGTTATAAAAAAAATCATGAACAAATGCAGTTTTTATTAGCCAAGAAAATATTTTATTGTTGATTCATTTTTTTAGTTGAAAATAAATTAGAACTATTTTAAATCAGAATTGATCAGAGAAAAATACGCTGACCATAAAGAAGGGTATGAAAATTAAACGTCTATTTATGAATTTGTTTATGACACTAAAAATGCTTCATTTCTGTAAATGTGTTGTTACTAACTGACACTTTCATAACGAACTGCAATAATTCTAAGCTAGAAAATACTTTCTTTTCTGCTTGAAAATGTATTATTTATAAAATTTGAATATAGCAATAACAATTCTTATTTTTTGACAAATCTTATTGTTTTTAAGCCAGAAAATTTTTTTTCTGTTTGAGAATGTCAATTTCGAGTAAACGCTTAAAATATTTGCTTGTAAAAATAAGAATTTTCAATTTTTGAATATGTTTCGTTCCTAAATGACACTTTCATGATGAATTTCAGCAATTATAGCAGGGATTCGAACGAAATTAAGGGCCATTTTTCGATATTTTCCAATTATTTCTATAAATTCTAAACAATTTGGCA
>JBAGKK010016439.1:0-11723 GCA_037177015.1 Euceroptres primus
AACGCATTGCTTGTTTGGTGGATTTGAGAAAATTTAGGGGGGGGGGTGAGAGCATGAAAATTCGAAAAAAAATTTTTAATGCATTTTTGGACCACCTTACTAAGCACCAGTCATGGAAATGAAGGTCAAAAGAAAAGATGCGATAATTCTTTTTGAAACTTTTCAGTCACTGTTCGGACTCTCATCAGTCAAAAAAACATTTATTAGATGTGTAAAAAACATACAAAGTAGGTAGAAAAAATGTATAACAAAAAAAAAAAATTAGATCATAAAAGTTAACAATATTTCGTAAGGAATATTGTTAAAAAAACAGGTTGAAAAATTCGGAAAAAACCGCGACTTTCTAACTCCATTCTAAGAGAAAATTGCCATAAACAATAATAAATTGTTTAAAAAATTCACTAAAACATCGAATTATTAGAACAAAGTAATATTTTATGTATAAGAAACAATTTGTACTAAAAGAACAGCGAAAAAATCATAATTAGCGTCAAAACCTCGCAATACTCAAGTTTTCACTTATGGGGTTTTTTGGGACCCTATAAAACAGACTCGTGAGTGTAATATTTAAAAAGTAATTTTTGATTCGTATTCTATGACTAATTTTAAAGAGAGATGTTCGGATTCAACTCGATTCACCTAATATTGACGATTCTGAGTAAAATTTACAAAAATTTACAAATGTAAAAAACATACAAAGAAGGTAGAAAAATTTATAACAATATAAAAAATGTTAGATCATAAAAGTTAACAATATTTCGTAAGAAACTCAAGAATAAAATAAATAGAAGAGAGGTTTTCTCATAAAAAAGAGGCCCTCAATTTTAAATCTACATGATGAGGAATAAGTATTGATAACAGTGAAAAAGCGGAAGTTCAATAAGAAAAACAACATACCTGGTATAAATAAAAATACAAAGATAAAGTTAGCGGGAGTATTATTATCTTTTATTATTATCATCTATTATTTTTTATTTTGTTATAGATTTTTCTACTTTTTTCTACCTACACTGCAAATTTATTTGAAATCACAGGGACACGCTGTGGAACAAGATAAAATAAAAAATTATATCATTTGGATGATCTCTAACTTGAAAATTGTCATCCATTCGGTCAAAATAGCTGGGAACAAAATTTGACAGCTGGATGACAGTTCGATTTGAGATTCCATAATTCCCAAAATGAGAAAAAAACAGTCTCAATCCAACACTTTATCACTAAATTCTCAAAATGAGAACGATCTTCTCAAATTTGTTGCACCTAGAAACAACACCAAAAGTGGTGTAGATTTGAGGATCCTCGTTTCACTGTGTACATACGGAATAGTTCAATGTTTTAAATACCTACTAGAGATTTAAAATTTAACTGAAAAGATGAAAAAATTATTTGGTGCCCAAAAAATTTGTTTAGCTGACACTCGGGCTATAAGCAATGGACAGATCGAATCTGTTGCTTTTTGTCGGAGGGAGGATTTCTTTTTTGCAAGTTTGAGTGCAGACGCGAGCTGCGATCACGTCATGCCCAGTCATTCTATAATCGGGGTACAATTAGAGGAAAGATCACCGAGGCTGCCAGGAGGAATTTACGACCAACAGCTATAAAATCGTCCTCAAGAGTTTTGTTCGCCCCTGGCCCCTCGGGATGGGAAGATGCCCAAGCGGCTCCAGCAGCAGGACTATTTCTGTTTTATTGTTTTTATATATAATTGGTCGACTTTTTGCGCTGCCAAAGAGGTTTCGAACCGAACTATCCAACTGACTACCATCGTCGCTCCCATGCCAATGACATTCCCTCTTCATCATAAATAAACTTTTATACGTCACATTTTATTCACCATCGTAAAAAAATGCAATGAAAATCGTTTAAACAAAGTATTTAAACTTTAAACGGAGGGTAAAAGCTGTGAACAAGGCGGTACCAATTTATAGATAACAGATTTTATACCAAATAATGTTAGAAATAAATTACACCGTGTTAAAAATAATTAGTATCGCGATTGGTACCAAAAGTATTTTGTACTAATGTACATCAAATAGTTGGTACTATTTTATACCAAAGGCAGTTCACGATACCAAAAGTATTTTGTACCAATGTACATTAAACAGTTGGTTTTTATACCAAAGGCAGTTCACGATACCAAAAGTATTTTGTACCAATGTACATCAAACAGTTGGTTTTTATAACAAAGGCAGTTCACGATACCAAAAGTATTTTGTACCAATGTAAATCAAACAGTTGGTTTTTATACCAAAGGCAGTTGGTATTTTTCTAAAAGATTTGTTAATGAAGATATTGGTATAAAAGTTATTTGGTACCAAAGGTGTTTTGTGCAACAAATTTGGTTTTTTGAATGAAGTTGAAAACTGTAGGTTTGAAAGGAGAGACCCAGTATATTTGGTTTCTGTGTGAGATGTGTGCGAACAAGGAAAGAGGAAGATGGAAATAAAAAAAAAAGAGAGAAAGGAATAAGACTGTGAAGCTGCAGACAGTGACAGATGGGTATCGGCACCGAGATGCATCGATTGGCCGTTCTCTCCCGGAAAAGAATGCCGCCGCAACCAATACGTGGTCTCTGAGACCAGAATGGCCGCGACCACTAATACCTCTACATACACCCTTGGCTTCTTTCCCACTAAGCAGACTTACCGATTATTTTTATTCCTCCACCGACAAATTGTAATCTCATTCTTAGGAACGAATCGATTCAACTCATCCTCTAAAAATACCCAATATCACTATTTCCATCAAATTAAATCGCCTTAAGCCCTCGATTATAAGAACCTTATTATCGAGAGCAGAATTGACCAAAGAGAAGTTTTTAAACTCAAAGGCACATTTTCAAGAAATAAAATAAAAAGAAGTTTAATTATAAGGATTTTGTGGGTGATTCCAAAAATGTTGACCATTTTAAGTCCCTATCATTTTTTTCATATCTTGTGATTAATTAATTTTTTCTAAATATATCTGAGGAAAGCAGTCACATCAGAGTACAATTTAGGAAAGTTTAAAAATTTTAGATGACTTCCTTTAGAAATTATAAATAAAAATGTTTGAAAAATGTCAGGTTACGCGATGTCCCAAACTACACATTTAAAATAGAAAATTTCTAAATAATATCAAAAATATTTTCTTTAATAATTTGGGCTTATGAAAATCGATTGACATTAGTTGAAACAGATGATTATGACGTGACAAGTTGAATATTTTACAGTTAAAGATACGAAAAATTGCTCCAAAGTCTGTCCCCAAATTTTGTGTCAGGTTTTACGATTTTGCTATTTTAAGATAAAACTCGAAGATCGTGATTCAAACTACTCAAAATACGACGTAGATTTGTTAATTTTAGACTAACAGAGATAACCTTGATCTCTCTATTTCGTTTTTTCATACTCTCTTGGGTTAGTCATGTTAAAAAAAAAACATACCTCGGGCGGCATGGAATAATTATTTTTTTCGGAAATTTCGTGGTCTAATATAGCCAAATTTTTGGCAATCACTCTTATACTTTAAATATTAGAGAAGGGGGTAATACGAGACTCAAAAGACTTATAGAAATATAAATACATGGTTTTTTGGTTTATGTATTTTATAAGATATATGATGTGAAAAATTTTCATTTGCACTCAGAAAACAGTTTTTTACATTCAAACAAGATTTTTTTAAAATCAAAAATATAAATGAAGTCAAAAAAACATATATTTGATTTAAAAAAATATTATTTGAATTTTTTATTTTAAAAAATTTGGTTTGAATCAAACTTCTTTCTGATCAAAGCAAATATTTTTTTTAATATAAACAAATTTTCATATCGAATTAAGAAAAAAAGATTAAAAAAGATTTTTTTAACTGTTGAAAATAAGTTTTCTCTGCGCGTGGTTCATTCTAAAAAATTTGAAGTTATTTATATTTCGATTTTTTCCATAATATGCATTTTCAGGAAAAGAAACTTCGTTTGAAATTTTCTTGAAATTCACTCAGAGAAAACCGAGAGGTTAATTACTATTGAATTCAGGTGTACACTTGTTTCTGAATTCTTTTACATTCTCTTAATTCTTTGAACTTTTTTCAATTCTTTGAGTTCTGTTCAATTCTTTGAATTCTTTTGAATTCTTCGAGTTCTTTTGAATTCTTTTGAACTCTTGGAATACTTTTGAATTCACCTTGTATTCTTTGAATTCTTTTGAATTCTTTTTAATTGATTTTGTATTTTTGGAATTATTTTTTTAATTCATCTTGTATTGTTATTTTGAATTCTTTTTAATCGGTCTTGTATTCTTGGAATTCTTTTGAATTCTTTGAATTCAAAAGGAAAAATTGAAATTGAATTGAATTCTTTTTAATTGAATTTGTATTTATCGAATTATTTTTTTAATTCATCTTGTATTGTTATTTTGAATTATTTTTAATCGATCTTGTAGTCTTTGAATTCTTTTGAATTCACCTTGTTGTCTTTAAATTCTTTTGAACTCACCTTGTAGTCTTTGAATTCATCTTGAATTCTTTAAATTCTTTGAATTTTTTTTATTCCTTGAACTCTTTTCAATTCTTTAAATTCTCTTGAATTCATTGTAATTTTTTACTTCACCTTGTATTCTTTGAATTCTTTTGAATTCTTTTTGATTGATATTGTATTTTTGGAATTAGTTTTTTAATTCATCTTGTATTGTTATTTTAAATTCTTTTTAATCGATCTTGTATTCTTTGAATTCTTTTGAATTCACCTATTAGTCTTTGAATTCTTTTAAATTCATCTTAAATTCTTTGAATTCTTTGAATTTTTTATTCTGCTAACTCTTTTGAATTCTTTGAATTCCTTTGAGTTTTTTTAATTCACCTTGTATTTTTTGAATTCTTTTGCATTTTTTTACTTCGCCTTGTATTCTTTGAATTCTTTTAAACTTTTTGAATTTTTTGAGTTCTTTGAATTCTTTGAATTCTCCGAATTCTTTTAAATTCATCTTAATTTCTCTAAATTCTTTGAATTCTTTCGAATTCATTGGAGTTTTTTAAATTCGCCTTGTATTCTTTGAATTCTTTTAAGTTCATCTTGTATTCTTTAAATTCGTTTGAATTATTTAAATTTTTTTGAATTGCTTGAATTTTTTGAATTCTTTGAATTTTTTTTAATTCTCTGAATTCTTTTAAAGTCACCTTATAGTCTGTGAATTCTTTAAATTATTTGAATTTTTTAATTCTTTAAACTCTTCTGAATTCATTTGAGTTTTTTAAATTCACCTTGTATTCTTTGAATTCCTTTGATTTTTTTTACTTCTCCTTGTATTCTTTGAGTTTTTTTCAATTCATCTCGTATTCTTTGAATTCGTTTGAATTCTCTAAATTCTTTTGAATTTTTTGAATTTTTCAATTCTTTGAGTTTTTTAATTCTTTGAGTTTTTTGAATTCTTTGAATTCTTTGAATTCTCTGAATTCTTTTAAATTCATCTTAATTTCTTTGAATTTTTTAATTCTTTGAACTCTTTTGAATTTTTTGAATCCTTCGAATTCTTTTGATTTCTTTGAATTCTTTCAAATTCGTTTAAATTCTTTGAATTCCCTTAAATTCTCTGAATTATTTTAAATTGTTTTAATTTTGTGAATTTTGTGAATTCTCTGAATTCTTTTAAATTCATCTTGATTTCTTTGAATTATTTGAATTTTTTAATGCTTGGAATGTAAAAAAACTTTTTCAGAGTGTTTACTGAAATTTTTTAACACGTAAAATCTTATATGGATCTGGTAAATATTTAGTCCTTTCAAACTTTTATTGCATAAGATTGAGAATTCGTCCTTTTTCTTTGTTTTAAATATTAGGTATTTAGCAATTCAAAATTTTAAAAACTAATCAACACTAAAGAAATATCCTTCTGCAATTGTTTATCTGATAAAATAACTTTTTTGATTTTCCTGAAAAAAAGACTAGTTTCAATCAAAATTTTGTGCCCAAATGAGACTGATTCTTCAATAAAAAAATATAAAAAAATAATAAAAAAACAGAAAATTCATTAACTTCACTCCCGGTCTTTCGTTTCTACAGTTTGAAAAGGAATCAGCGAAATGTTTTAGGTCTCAATTGAAGCCGAATCGACTTTTATTTCTCAGTTCCCAATACAGCTTAAATTGAGTATCCTTTTTTCTCAGATGTCTTTTGTATCTGGACTCGTAAGAAATTGATAGAAACGTGTAATAATTTAAGACTTAAAGGAGTTTTTTTATTGGAAATGATAAAGGGAGGCTTTTTGTATTCTATAGAAGTGTCCAACGATATAATCATTGGTTAGGATCATAAGGTAACTTGGTCGATATCGATTCCTTTTTAGGTACAGGAGTCGAGAAATCGTCTCGTGCAGAATGGAAGTTCGGAGCTATAAACTGTAACGGTGGACGACGCGGTTGACTGGGGTCTTGCTTTTGGTCTTGCTTGAAACTTGTTTTCTCAATTGAATTCAATGGTTATCCACCGCCGCGTTATTTATTAGATTGATTCTTCTTACCGCGCGACTGCACCGGCCTCGGCCATTGGCCATCGCATCGTTGGGTGGCCATCTATATCCTCGCGTGAAATTCGCATACAATGTGCCCGCGTTTCCGACGCAAACAGAATTTCTCCACAGTCGCCATTTTATAAACCGATTTCGCCTTTGTTCCAATTTTAACAGAAATCCACTCCAACATTTTATTTTTAAATTTATTCCCAGGGTATAAAAAACCTCTTCAACTTTCAGCAATTTTTTGCTGTTGATTGGTCTTGCCATGTTTGGTTTTCAAAAGTTATTTTATGTTCTAGAGAATATTTTGCAAAAAGCTAAAAAACTTGTTATGAAAACTGAAGACTAAAGTCCAATTGAACTACAATTAAATTAACAATGCATGTCAATTATTTTTCTGGCAGCATTCGAAGGCTTTCAAATTTGAACAATTTATGTTCACATTATAAAACATATCCCTCGACTTTACGCTTGATTTTTTATTTTATTCATTCTTAATTAATAACAATTCTGTATGGCTTGTATTTTATTAAAAATAAATAAATCACGGCTTAAAGTAGAGAGAAATGAGGAACAGAAAATAAATAAAGAAGAGTACAAATTATTTTTGGAAACGTGGAATAAGGGTTTGAAAAAGTCGTTAAGTGACCTGTCAAAATGTAGAAAGACATGGTAAAAGCTTGTTTTTCCTGTTGAGAGGATGAGTCAAAGATTATTAATGACACCTTGATGACTGTGGCTCAACGGTTGTCGGTAAAACAGTTGACCTCGCCCACTCCTTCCGGCGTGGTTATAAATTGCAGCGCACAGGTGTGGAAAGCCTGATTTAGTGTTTCGTGATGATGGGTCCCTACCTACCGGCCACCAATAACGAGGCTTCGCGCTGAAATCAACGTCGAAGATAAATTTAAAAATTGATTTTTTTTCTCCCTTCAATATATACAAGAACGACAGACTTGATAGGTTTATGCAATCTCTTGGAATGGTTAATATCGCATAAATAACGACGAGACGGAAGATATTGATAGAGACAGAATTTTTATTGGCTCTGAGTACAGAATTATTGATGAGAATTGCAATTTTATCCTCTTCGCTCTCATTCGATTAAAAAGTTCTTTAAATCATAATTTTTTTAAAAGGAGGGTAGATATTTTTCAATATCACTAGAAAGTGAAAAAGAAAAAAATAAAACTTATTAATTTTTGCAGAGGGAATAACTGTACTCAAAATGCCTCATGGTAGGAAATATATAGAATTAAATTGCAATTTCAATTCAAATATATTTTTTATAAAGACAATAATTATAATTTTCAATAAGATTACTCTGCATTTTTCATATTTACCGTTCTACGATTATTTCTATTGTGTCATACCAAATTGTATTTTTCTACTGCAGAATAAATTTGGTCTTTGAAATGAAATTACATTAATTTCCAGTACAGGATTGTAAGCTCCAGATGAATAATATATGAAATTTTAAGAAAAGAAGGATATATTTAACACTGAATTTTAATTTCCAATGCAAACATATTTTTCACTGAAGAAAATAATTATGGTTTTCAAAAAGACTATTCTACATTTTTCATATTACCATACTAGGATTATTCCTATTATGTCTGACCAACATGGATTTTTTTACTGCAGTAGGTGGCTTGCTAAAATGCTTACTGCATTTTTTGTTGGAATTGAAAGAATATTAAGGGTTGTGATACATTATGTCACTAATTACCGACGGGGTATAAAAAATATTCGGCGTTCCTATTTTTAAATAAACAAAAATATAAATTTGAAACTTAAGAGAATGATAGAAAATATGATGGGGCACATATATTATGTCATTTCTTCAAAATTTGGAAAAAAATTTATTTTGAAAAAATTTGTTCCAAATTTACTTTAATTTAATTGAAGAGAATGATAGAAAATATTATAGGTCACATATGTTACGTATCATTTCTTCTAAATCTTGAAAAAAATTATTTTGAAACAATTTTTTTTTCAAAATTCAAATTTTTCAAAATTTGGAAAAAATTTTTTAAATAAAATTTTGAAGAAATGACACATAACAGATGTGCTTTATCATATTTTCTATAATTTTCTTAAGTTTCAATTTTATATCTTTGATTGTTTAAAAGTAGGACCGTCGAATATTTTTTATACCTCATCGGTAATTCGTAATTCACTCTTAATTTCCAGTACAGGATTGAAAGCTGCAGGAAAATATCGTACAAAATTTTAAAAAAGGCAGCATATATTAACCATTTAATTTAAATTTCCATTCAAACATTCTGTTTGCTGAAGAAAGTAATTATAATTTTCAAAAACCCTATTCTGCATTTTTTATATTACCATACTCCGATTATTCCTATTATGTCTGACCAAATTGGATTTTTCTACTGCAGTTGAAATTTGCGCTTTGAATTGAAATTACATTAATTTAATATTGAATTGCAATTTCCAATGCATAAATATTTCTTACTGAAAAAAATAATGGCAATTTTCAAAAAGACTACTCTGCACTTTTCGTATTATCATTTATTCCTATTAAGTCTGACCAAATTGGATTTTTCTACTGCAGTAGAAATTTGCGCTTTGAACTGAAATTACATTAATTTCCAGTAAAGGATTGTAAGCTCAAGGCAAATAATATTATAAAATTTTAACAAAAACAGTAAATATTTAATATTGAATTGCAATTTCTAATGTAAAAATATTTCTTCCTGAAGAAAATAATGATAATTTTCGAAAAAACTATTCTGCATTTTTCATATTATCATACTTTGATTATTCCTATTATGTCTGGCCAAAATGGACTTTTTTACTGCAGTTGAAATTTGCGCTTTGAATTGAAAGTACATTAATTTCCAGTACATGATTGTTAATTCAAAAGACATATGAAATTTTAAGACAATTATGAACATTAGCGTAGGTCAAAAAATTAAATTTTGAGAATCGAAATTGGAACCATGGGAAAAAATATTGTATTAGGATCCTGAAAAAGTATACTTAATTTTGTGTCGTATTATGAACGCCTTCCAATTGCGCGTTAGCAAAAAGTGGTTGGAAAAATTTTTATTTTTATAGGTTTGATATTTTCGTATGGGCCAATTTTTTTTACGTTTCTGGAAGTATTAGCCGTATCCAGAAATTTTTACGGCCTTTTAATTAACGTTCTCTAGACAATAATTTATGGTTCATATACCCCTGTTTTCAAAAAAACAATTTTTAAATCTACAGGAACGATGAAAGAATTTTTTCAGTTATTTGAGGTTTTTCTACTAGTAAAAGTACACTAGAAGAAAATTTAATAAGCCTGGGAAATCATAAATGTAAACACAGGTTACATTTTTAAAAATTTACAGTTTACAATTTTTAAAAACACTTAATTTTATGTTTCTTTACATTGCCTTCTTTCAGCTGACTTTACAAGATATTTATAAATCGGAGGACTTTTTACTGATACAAATACACTAGGGAAAAAATTGATAAGTCTATGTAATCGAAAACAAAGAAGCCTGTTTTCCAAAGACTCATTTTTGTATTTTTTCAAATTATCTTTTTCTAAATGGCATTAAAAAATCTTTTCAACTTCTGAGGGCTTTTCAATAGTAAAAATACACTAGAAAAAACATGGCAACTCTAGAGAATCAAGAAAAGGAAAGCAGCAAGTTTTAAAAGTAATTATTTTCCTATTTTTTGGAATAACATTTTAAAATTTTGCTTTCATAATATTTTTAAACACCTGAGTGCTTTCCGTTAATAAAAATACTCCAGAAAAAAATTTTTTCAATGGAAGAATTTAAAATAAGTAATTAGAATATTTTAGTAACTACTTATTTTAAAATTTCAAATAAGTAACTACGTATTTTATTTTTACTTCATTTTTTTTTTTTGAACAAATGATTCCTACCGCAATCCACTTTTCCAGTGTGTATTTATTAACGGAAAACACTCAGGTGTTTAAAAATATTATCAAAGCCAAATAAAATAAAATAATTTTAAAAACACAAAAATAATTACTTTTAAAACTTGCTGCCACCCTTTTCTCAATTCTCTAGATTTGTCCATTTTTTCACATTCTCATCACTTTGAGAGTGTATTTTTCTAATGTGTTTTTACTATTTAAAAATCCTCAAAAGTTAAAGAGATTTTTTCATGCTATTTGGGAAAAGATAATTTTAAAAAATATAAAAATTACTTTTTGGAAAACAGATTATATTTTTGTTTTTGATTACATAGACTTATCAATTTTTTTCCTAGTGTATTTTTATCATTAAAAACCCCTCAAACGTTATAAATATCGGTGAAAGTCAGTTGAAAAAAGATAATTTAAAAAAACAATAATTAATTTAATTTTAACTGTTTTTTTAATTGTCTTTGTTTACATTTATGATTTCCCTGTCTTATAGAATTTTTTTCTAGTGTATTTTTACTAACAGAAAAGCGTCAAATACCTTAAAAAAATCTTTCATCGTTCATATAGATTAAAATTTTTTTTTTTGAAAACAGGGGCCCATTAAATGTAAATTATCACCTAGAGTATATATAATTAAAAATTTACAAAATCATACTCAAGGAACGTTACACTCTTCAAATCATATAATAAGCTTTCTTTTTACCCAATAAAAAGAAAGCGGTCATTTTTCGGGTTTTCACGGTAGAATTGGTAAATCTAGGTTAAGTCAAGAGCATTAAATGATGGTTGTGCGTGAACAAATAAGTTTATTTATATTCTACATTAATTAATTTGACATCAAAATTTATTTAAGATTATATACTTTGGAAGATTAAAATAAAAAATTTCAAGTAAGTATCTTAAAATATGTTCTTAAATTCTTATTGCAATATCGGGAGTCAAAAATAATCTTTTTATAACATCAAGAAGTAGAAGAATGAAAGAATATAAAGAACTTCAATGTGATAAAAAAAAGGAAAAATATTTCTAAATATATGCTTCATAAATTAACTGTCAACTTGATAGACCAACCACTGTAGTGAATTGTCAGTGTGGCCACGATACTCGATTTTTCAATTTCCCTGACATTTCCCTGACTTTTCTCTGAGAAAAAAGTATTATAAAAGCCAATAAGGTTGCAATAATGTGCGCGCAAATTTTGAATTAATAATGTGTTTAATTTTAAAGGATCTATGGTAAAAAGAATAGAAAAAATGTGTTAAAGCTATAAGAAAGTGCTTTCAAAATTTTATTAACACACACACACACACACACACACACACATA